>JAYMTA010003583.1:0-13986 GCA_036897625.1 Pelargonium cotyledonis | reverse complement strand
GCTACTACTACTCCTACTACTCCTACTACAACTACTGTGCTGCTACTACTACTACTACTACTGTTGCTGCTACTACTACTATTACTGCTGCTACTACTGCTGTTGTCGCTGCTACTGATTCTCCGAGTGTGCCTTTACCTAGAAGGTTCCAGGCTCACATCGATCTTGATCCCATCCCTTACTCTTTATCAGGCATAGTAGTGGGGTCTAGCTATAGCCATGTATCTGAAGAGGAGGTTTCAGAGTTATGGGAGGTTCAGGGCATTAGTAGAGAGGACTTCACATATAGGATTCCTATACTTGATGAGCCAGATTGAGGCCCTCGCCGTGGGGAGGTTCCAGTATATGTGGGGCAGTTTGGTTCTGGCCTCACACTTCCCATGGACCCATTCATGGAGAAGGTCCTCATTTATTTCGACCTTTATATTGGGGGGGCTTAACCCAGCGTCTATTCGAAAGATTGTATGATTTGCTGCTCTATGTCAATTGAAGTGTAGGGAGCCCTCGGCCCGCTTGTTCGCATACTGGTTTACCAAGATGAGTTCTGCGTCTTCTCTTACCGAGTTCTTGCAGAACCCTTTTTCTCAGCTTCAGATACTTAGTCATGATAGAGAAAATGATGATGGTTGGGCACATCGGAAGTTCTACATTCGAGCTCGCCAAGGTTTTTTATTTTGACCCAGACCTCGTGGCAGAAATTTTGATACCACAGTAGCCTTCGAGGATCTATCTCCTTATGATGCTATTACATATGGGAGGTTCACAATTGGTCTCGCGGATGACATGGGATATGATTTTCAGTTCTTGATGAGGGGACCAGTTCAGTATTTCACAGGTTTGGCTAGGAGAGCTTATCATGGAGTTATCCAACATATTACCCCGACACCCTTGAGATGCTGCTTTGCTTGGCCCATTCATGGGAAGACGGAGAGCCCCATTTGGATGGAGGATTGCCTTCAGCCCTGCTAGTGTCCTCGTGATGAGACTGATCCTTCATTGACATGTAAGTTAACTTATTTTATGTTCATGTTGATAATGTAGTCTTTCGTATTATATCATATGTATGTGATTTTAACATCTTTTCTTCCTTTTGTAGTTTCTAATGGATGAACTTGAGATGGTAGGAAGAGATATAATTGGGATCTGACTACGGCTAGGAGGGAAGCTGTAGGGAAGAGCAATATATACTTAGTCCCTTTATCATCAGCTAGCGAGGCCAGTGGCACTTTGTTCCTTAGGAGGAGGAGGAAGAAGGTGCCTTGTAAACGAGCATCAAAGAAGGTGGTTAAGCAAACAACTACTAGGCCAACCCATATTGATGAGGATTCTGAGGGTGACATGGATGAAATGATGCAAGAGGTACCTCCTATTGTATCATCAGCGGAGATCGTTGTGGATGATGTGACCATTCCAGATGGGTTAGTGGTTGTGACCACTTCTGCTGATGAGACGATGAGGGATCTTGAGGCAGCTCTTGCCGGTCTAGCAGTTAGGACTGGTGATGATGATGAGGGCGAGGATGACTATGATGATGGGGGTGAGGGTAACCACGATGATGATGATGATGATGAGCATCGTGATGATGATGATGAGGAGGATGCTTGTGTTGAGGAGGGGGACACGATGGACATAGAGGTGACTCCAGTTCTTCCAGCAGCCGGGACTTCTGAGGCTGCCATTAATACGATATCTATCCCTCCTGGGTCTTCCAGAGGTTCTTCGAGAGAGGCTCTTCCTGCTGGAGAGCCTATCCATTCTCAGATCCTAGAAACTAGTCCTCCTCATTTAGATCCCCCAGCTGCTAGAAAGGCTGACCCTTCCCTCATTTTGGCGGCGAGTTCTTCCTTTTTTTTTTTTTTTTTTTTTTCATAAAGTGGACTTAGGCATTGGCAGTACAAGATTTGTGCTCCCTAAATCTATGGCAGAAGACACCGTTGATTCATTGCTTGACAGTATTACCCATGATCCTACTTCTGATTCACACCTTTTATCACCTACTTACCAGGAGCTTAGCGCCATTGCACAATGCAACAATGACTCTCTTATTCAGGTAAACTCTCATGCCTTTCTTTTCAATACTTAGAGTTTACATGCATTGGATGTATTAATTGTGTCACTTATTCTGTTGTTTTTATTTTCAGACACGATCTGTGTTGAGCAAGTATCTTGACAGACAGAAAGCGAGATACACCAAACTCAACGATTTGAGGGTTAGGCTCACCCGACAAGGGGATGAGCTGGGGATGGAGAAGAAGAGGAGCGCCCGGCTGGAGCGTGAGTTAGAGGCAGAAAAGGAGATGAGTGCCAACCTACAAGTTCAGTTGGGGGTTAGCACGCGGAGGCATCGTAAGTCTGCTGGCCACATGGGTGGACTTAAGACTCAGTTGGCTACTACATTGGTTGAGCAAGAGAGGGTACATTTCTTTATCTTTCTTGTAAAATATATTTCTTACATCTCTCCATTCTCTTACAAAATATCTCTTCTATCCATTGTAGTTGGTTGGAGAGGTGACTCGACTACAGGAGGCCTTGAGTCACGATACATCACATGAGGAGTTATTAGCTCATCATCAGACACATGTGACAACTTCTTTTACTCAGGGACGGACACATGGGAGGAATGATATCTTCTGGACTTTGATAGGAGGTGGTTTATTTATGATCACGAGGTAAAATGGGCTTTGAAGACTCTTCCTTTTCATCCCACTCTTAGGGGTTACCATACTACCATTCCTTTCTCCTTAGGTGAGTATGTTGCTTCACGGGAGTATGATCATCGAGGATATGGGGGTTCGTCTCCTTGGGTGGCACCGATATTTACTGATGGCGTGACTCTTGAGTATCAGATTACGGGGTATTGCACTACTTCGGCCATACCCTTGGGAGATGTTGAGGTGACTGAGACTTAGTTGGAGCAGGATAAGGAATGGCTCTTAGAGATGGATCATGTTATCAGACCCTCTTTGCCAGGATCAGATTGAAAGAACCAGACAGGCTCAGCCCTAGGCTTTCTCCCTGAGACTTTATTGGTATTCCTTTGGTTGCGGTTTAGCATATCGTGCCTTTAGCTTTAGAGTTGTACTTTTCTATTGTAGTACATTCTATGAGATTTTGGAACTTGGTTTGTACAAATTTCATACTTAGTTGGTTTGATATCCAGGTTGCATTTTCTTTCATTTTAGTCTTGTTCTTTATTTTATGCTTGTTTGGGAGGCTTGGCTAGTCCCTCCAATTGGTGAGGGTGGGTTCCTATACCTAGTATTTGAATAATGCCTCTCCAATGCATGTTCTCACATTCATAGATGAGCATAGAGCCAACTTACTCCCCTTTAAGGAGTGGTTTCTCAGCAGTTACGATGTGTGGTGCGGGCAGTTTCCCTCACCAAGTTTATGAACAATACCTCTCCAAGGTATGTTATCTTATTCATAGATGGATGTAGAACCAACCTATTCTTTTTGTTGAGAGATTACTTGGTCTCCACAATATGGTGAAGGCGGGTTCCCTCACCAAGTCTTGGAGCGATGCCTCTTCAAGGCATGCCACCTCATTCACAGATGAGCATAGAACCGACCTACTCCCCTCCAAGGAGATTACTCAGCCTCTATGAGGTGTGGTGAGGGCAGGTTCACTCACCAAGTTTATGAACGATACCCCTCCAAGGTATGTTCTCTCATTTGTAGATTAATATAGAACCAACCTACTCCATATGTTGAGAGATTACTTGGTCTCCACAATATATGGTGAGGGCGGTTTCCCTCACCAATTCCTGGAGCGAGGCCTCTTCAAAGCATGCCCCCTCATTCGCAGATGAGTATAGAACCGACCTACTCCCCTCCAAGGAGATCATTCGGCCTCTATGAAGTATGGTGAGGGTGGATTCCCTCACCAAGTTTATGAACGATACCCCTCCAAGGTATGTTCTCTCATCTGCAGATGAATGTAGAACCAACCTACTCCCTTTGTTGAGAGATTACTTGGTCCCTACAATGTATGGTGAGGGCGGGTTCCCTCACCAAGTTTTATGAATGATACCCCTCCAAGGTATGTTCTTTTATCCACAGATGAATGTAGAACCAACCTACTCCCTTTGTTGAGAGATTACTTGGTCTCTACAATGGATGGTGAGAGCGAGTTCCCTCACCAAGTCCTTGAGCGATTCCCCTTCAAGGCATGCCCCCTCATCCGCAGATGAGCGTAGAACCGACCTACTCCCCTCCAGGAAGATTACTCGGCCTTTACGAGGATTTAGCTTTTGTTCGCGTTGCCAAGTGAGCGAGGACTGGTGGAGATGAGGCTCCACGAATTGGTGGAGGCGAGGCTCCATAACTTAATTAGTTTGTCATGGTATACATGTTACATGGTGAAAGAGAAATTTTATTATTTCTTTAAGTCTATTAACAAAGTTTGCACAATTCTTTTGCATGAGTACATGACAACTTTCCTAAGATAGTGCCTCTTGAGGTTGTTGGCATGATGCTGGTTGTTGGCATGATGCGGGTCATGTCCAGCTCCCACTAGCTTTCTTAGAGCTCTCTCAACTCTAGTCTTCTTCATTAGCCATTTTCTTTCCTTTGTGATCAAGGTTGGCCTTGAACTGTAATAACTTTCCCATGGCAAGAAGATTTTCTACAGCTTGTCTGAGGACGAAGTAGTCTTCAATATCGTGACCCAAGCACTTGTGGAGAACACAATATTGCTCCACCTCCTTTCCTCTGTACTCTCTCTTAGGAACGACTAGCCATTTTATGTTTTCTGTTATCTCAATGTGGTGGAAGACTTCCCCATAGCTTACTGCGAGCGGAGTATGACTGACCTTGGTCGTGTTGGTGTTCAAGAGTCTGCTGCAAGGGGATGAATGATGGGAAAACAGGTTTTGGCAGTTGAGAACTTTGTTCCAACCCTGAACATGAGAGCCATGAGGCTTAAGCAATTTTAGGATCGACGAATGACTAGGGGGCAAGCTGCACCAACCTCAAGAATGCAAACTACATCAACCACAGCTGACCATACCATTACTCTTCTCCAAGAAGAAGATTATATTTATTTTTGAAACCAAAATTCATAGCTAAAGAACAAGATGTTCATAGAATAAAAGAAAATGTGATACATAGTATGGAACCAAAAGTTCATACCTTAATTAACAGTAATGCAACATATAGTATTTAACCAGAAGTTTATATACTTATAAATGCAATTACATATGACATATAAGTGAATCAGAAGTTTACGTAATAAAATGATTATATTATTTGGCATGACCTATATAAAGTCATCATAGGTCGATGATGATGCAAAAATTATTTACGTACTAGAAGATCTTTTGATTTGTTGAAAGTTTATATGTTACTTGTTCTCATTATAAAATGGTTATTAAAACATGACCAATTAATTGAACTATAGACTGAAATGTCTTATACTGTGACAGTATGTTGGTATAATATATGAGTTTATGTACTCACCATGTAGACCTATAAGGAAACTACATTTGAATCTACAATTAGGAAATATTTTTACTGCAAGTAAAAGAGGTTTATGAGTACTATATAATTGGACATCCATTAACTTTCAAAACCTAAAACAACTCAGTTCAAGTTGGGGGTGGTCTCACGCATTTTTTTTTGAAGTCGTTTGTGTACTAAAACATTAGTTAAAAGGAGAAGCCGATTTTTGTGTGTGTAACACATCACGAATTAACATTCATACCGCCCCAATGAATTTGTGGGCACGGAGCGCCCGTCCGATTCCAAATATTTTGTGTATTATTTAGGATTTATGATATAGTTTATTTATTATTATATGTTAATTAATATTTACTACTAAAAATAATTGTAAAATTTATTTATCAAAAAGCCCCTCATTAAGTTTTATATTTTTATTAATGATGTGGCGCAATATGATGCACTGATGGTTTAAAAGTGATTTACACCGACGGTGCATCATACTCTTTTAATTTATATCTTCAACGAGTTTTAAAGTCTATATTAAGGTTCCATATAATTAGATATCAATATACATGTTCAGAGGGACATTAAGAACGACTTGGGAGACTTTTTCAGGAGAACTTTGAGGAGGGAGAAGAAAATCAAAGGCGAAAACTCGTCACCATTAATTAGTCTTGTTTACGTTTTCCACTTTTGTTTTTGTTTAGCTTTAGCATGGACGACGATATCGTAGAAGAATATATAGAAGACGTTACCATTTTGAAGTTTCATGATGTGCAAAATGGTGTCATACAATTTTGGTCCGACGAGGTGAAGATTCCGGCGGACCATATCGGCGTATGGGAAATCCAAGGATTATAAGCACTAAAAAATTTAATTGGGAGCCAACTCTAAAATTGATGAAACTGAAGTGTCTAGAACTATTTAGCCCATGGATAAAAGTTGAATGAAAAAACTTACGAAAATGATTATCAAAATATGAATAAAAAATTTACTTTTAAAAAGAAAGAAGAGATTATTTTATAGAATAAATAAATAACTATGACTTGTTTAGTTGTAAAGTATTTCGACTGTTTTCCAAAAACTATTTTCACAAAGCTTGAAAATTTGTTTAGTTGCACAGTTTTTCATTTGAAATATTGGAAAACATAATTTTTTAGTTTTCCAAATAAATGGCTTGAAAATGGAAAACTGTTGTTTTTTTTCTTAGTTTTTCCAATTTGAAAACTCATTGTTTCATTACTCATATTTATTTATTTTTTGTCTCGTGGACAATTAATATGCATAAATATTTTTACTTGCCAATTCAGAACTAAATCTATTTCAAGTCGTTTTGGATTTAGACTCAATATTATAGTGGGAAGAGCGTTTGAGTTCGATCCCAACTCCACACACCCTTGGGGAGAGAGATGAGCTTTAACTGTGACTTACCCTCGAATGAGAAGTAGTCTAGGTGACTAGGTCTAGTACAACAGTTTAAAAATGTCAACGAGTTTGCGATCCCGGTCAAGAATCTCATGATTTAGACTGGAAAAAAATAAAAATAAAAAGTTTTAGCTAAACAGGTCTTTTAAATTGTCAGAATTCTCCAAAAAAACAAAAAAATGAAGATTATTTTACGTAATTAAACATGCCCGCAATGATTTTCATAATATTCTAATCATTACCCTTAAAATTTTCTATTTAGGTTTCTTGAATTGGAACACCTCTATTGTGTTGTAATTTATTTGTTTATGATAAAAAGGATTAAGAGAGATTAGATGGCAAGTAATTATATATTAGTGTGCATGTTTAAATGTAGCAACATTATATTATGGTGCAAATTGAAGCTTCCCGGTGGGAGGGTCAGGGAGGCATCGTCGACAAAATAGAAAGTGTGCATGTGGAATAACATGTGTGAGCTTTGTCCTCTCATTATCTCCACCTTATCTGCTGCACTTTTTGATGAATAATTATTGAAATGTTGCTTCTTCTGTCTCGATAGACACAATCTAGGGTTTATCGCCATGCATGGTTTATGCTTTGTTTAGTGGTATGAAACAGATATAGAGAGATACACATGGATCTGAGTTCTTGTGCATGTGCATGTGCATGTGCATGTGCACATGTGGGTTGGGCATGGAGCTTCACCACCAATCAGTCATGCATTTTTACACCAACAATACACTTAAATATTTGTTTGATTCTTAGATATGGAACTATGGAAGGAGACAAGAAAGAGCCATTTCGTACCTATTTTATATACTTGTTCAATCAATTATGGAACAAGGGATCATCATTTTATGCCATATATATTATCCCATATATGCATTTTTTTAAACTCATTAGTATTAGTATAAAAAAAAAGTATTGCATATACTACAAATCAAGATGATCATTCTCTAGATCTCATGTCAGGAGTAATCTTTTATGGCATTTGTATGGTTAATAAGAAAACCAATGCAAATCGTGTATTGGAAACATAACGCAAATATTAAAATAAAATGTTTGAATACTTAATTTTACCTTATGTAAAATATTATAGATATTTGGCTTGCCCGGAACCAAGCATTCTTTGACAACAAATTTGAATACCTGATGGAAACAACTTTCAAGGTCAAATGTTTCTCCTTCTTAGTGTGCAAAGCTGCTCTCTTTGACGAAACTAGTATCTCGCTAGACCTATGGGAGGCTTCACCACTGATTTGCCTTGGTAGCTTGTAGTCTATGTGGCTTTTGTTTGATCTTTGTTCTTTGTACTCTTTTCCTTCTTCTTCTCACTAAAGTAACCATTTTGCTGATAACAAAAAAAAAAAACTATTCCTTTTAATATCAGTTTTTTTTTATCAATTTTAAAGTATACCTCACCTCACACGAGTTGAGTTACACAACATAAATATTTCTCTCCTGCAAACCTTACTCCACTCTGCCCGAGTCAAGGAGTTGAACCCGCAACCTCTCGCAAAAATCTTGACCATTTATTTTAATTTTGTTGAATGAGAAAAAAGTTTAATTAACAAATCAGTAAACTAAAATATGAACAGCTAGCTAGCTGGTTAGTTCAATACTTCAATAGCACTGTGTTGTAGTAATGCAAGACAATAACAAAATAATACCGTTGGTACTCGTATTGATTTTACTAATCCGTTTCAAATTTCGTATTTCACCTGAAGTCTTAATTTTTAGATAAACTAATTTAACGATGGTGCAATTAAATTATGACTTGATAAATAAAATTCAAGTTACAACACATCTCAAGTAACCTATTATGAAAACATAAAATTACAGAAGTGCCACTTCCATGAATTATGGAGAAAAAGTCGGTTTGAGAAAAATGAGCAAGGCCGACAAATACACGTACTATCAGCTGTGTTTTGCATTGCTTCAATAATTTTAAAATAATAATGATAAATATGAAAAAAAAAAACGCTATTTCTTGATTTTCTTTTTCCTGTATAAATTCAACCCATTTTCCCCTGCCATCCTCAAATCCATTTCTGCTCTAACTCTCAATCTCTAAAACCATGGTTTCACTGTTACTTGCCTTTTCTTTGCTCTCCACTGTCTCTGCTCTTGCTCTTGCTCTTGCAGCTCCATTTGAAGGTACTTCTTCTTCTTCTTGCTCTCACATTTCACTTCTCTTCATGCATTCCATAAAGATCTGTGCTTTACAAACACTTTCTTCTCTTTTTGGATGTTTTGTGGTGATTTTTATAGTGTAAATGTTGTTTTGAGATCCATTTTTACTACTGAGCTTTTTAAGAAATGTAAGGGTTTTTGGGTGTGCTTCATTGTTTGATGTATGTAAGATAGGATTTTGAGGGCAATAAATAAATAAATTGAAATGTTGACATGTTATTGTTGGGGTTCATGACTCCTCCCATAGTGCAATTGTTGTTTTGAGATCCAATTTTACTACTGAGCTGTTTAGGAAATGTAAGGGACTTTGGGTCTACTTCATTGTTTGATGTATGTAAGATAGGGTTTTGAGGGCAAAAGATAAATAAATTGAAATATTGATGTGTTATTGTTGGGGTTTCAGGACTCCTCCCAAATGGCAACTTTGAGGAGGGACCCAAAGCAAGTGAAATGAAGAAAACAGTGGTGATAGGCAAAAATTCCATACCCAAATGGGAAATCAATGGGTTTGTGGAGTACATCTCCGGCGGGCCTCAGCCCGGCGGCATGTTCTTCCCTGTGGCTCACGGCGTCCACGCCGTCAGGCTGGGCAACGAGGCTTCGATCTCTCAGACCATACCCGTAAAGAAAGGCTCTCTCTATGCTCTCACATTTGGCGCATCAAGAACCTGTGCACAAGACGAGGTGCTCAGGGTCTCAGTGCCTTCCCAATCCGGGGACCTTCCTCTGCAGACACTCTATAGCAGCGACGGAGGTGACATTTATGCTTGGGGATTCAGGGCCGTCTCTGATCATGTCAAGGTCACTTTCCACAATCCCGGGCTTCAGGAGGATCCCGCCTGCGGTCCACTCTTGGACGCCGTTGCTATCAAAGAGCTCTACACACCAATGCCCACCAGAGGTACTAATTACGCTGCTGCATATACATATGCTTTTGTTATGTGAAATATTGAAATAATGTGAATACACAGTCTTGATTGGTTCTCTACAGATGCACATGCTTTTGTTCTATGGAATATTGAAATATTGCGAATACACCGTCTTCATTGGTTCTCTACAGATACTTATTCTTTTGTTCTCTGAAATATTGAAATACTGCGAATACACAGTCTTTGTTGATTCTCTACAAATACCTATGCTTTTGTTCTCTAAAATATTGAAATATTGCAAATACACAGTATTGATTAGTTCTCTATAGATACATATGATTTTGTTCTTGCGAATACATAGTCTTGACTGGTTTACTACAGATACATATGCTTTTGTTCTCTGAAATATTGCAAATACACCGTCTTGATTGGTTCTCGAATTATACATATGTTTTTTTTATATGAAATATTGAAATAATGTGAATACACATTGTCTTGATTTGTTCTCTACAGATACATATGCTTTTGTTCTATGAAATATTGAAATATTGTGAATACATAGTCTTGATTGGTTCTCTGCTTGCAGCTAATTTGGTAAAGAATCCTGGATTCGAGGAGGGTCCTCATCGGCTGATCAACTCCAGTAGCGGTGTCCTCCTGCCCCCAAGACAGGAAGATCTAACATCCCCGCTTCCCGGGTGGATCATTGAGTCTCTTAAAGCCGTCAAGTTCATTGATGTGAAGCACTTCAATGTCCCCTACGGCAAGGCCGCCATTGAACTTGTTGCTGGGAGAGAAAGTGCCATTGCACAAATCATAAGGACGGTTCCAAACAAACTGTACAAGCTGTCATTCGTGGTTGGGGATGCAAAGAACAGGTGCCAAGGTTCCATGATGGTTGAAGCATTTGCAGCTAAAGATACTCTCAAAGTTCCCTTCAATTCACAGGGAAAGGGTGCCCACAAAATTGCTAGTTTCAAGTTCAAAGCTATCCAAAACAGAACCAGAATTACATTCTACAGCACCTACTATCACACTAGGTCTGATAACTATGGTTCTCTTTGTGGTCCAGTCATTGACCAAGTCAGTGTCTCTCCCATTGCTGCTTAAATAGATGTTATATGGGCTTTCACTTTCCAAACACATGAATAGAATTCTTCAGTTAGATCTTAGAACTTGGAGTGTAAAGACATGACATGACATGGTGGCTATGAAACCAGTTATGACTGAGTTGTATTGAGACTGTTGCATCATTAGGATGTGCTGAACAAGGTTTGGTATGTTGCAGAAGAACTCTACTCATCAAGAAATTGTTGTTTTTCCGACTTCATTAACTTCTTTGGGACAAATAATCAATAGTGTGCCTAACATTGAAACAACGGAGATAGCAATCGCATTGGTCGCACGAACATAATATTTTATGTTGTGTTCTTTTCTCTTTCGATTTGGTATGGACACTTTTGTTTCTTATATAAGATTAGGTTTAGGTGGAACTTCAAATACTTGCTTGGAGAGGTGAGAGATAGCAAAGAGACTGTCCAATGCGCCAAGAGGAATAATTTACTAGTTACTACAAAGAGAAGGCCATCCCTTGCATATGCTCTACTAGATGTAAAATAAAATTTGAACTTTTAATTAAGACTCATGTTCCTTTACTTTTAAAATAAGTATCATAATTGACTCGTATTTTTTTCTTCAAAATAAGTGTCTTATTTTTTATCTTAAAAAATTAGTTATGCATGAGTTACCAATAGTATTTGTATAACAAGTAATGAGAATAATTCATGCTAATTATCATCTATTGGTCACCCAAAAGTTAGTTATGCCCAAAAAGAAACACTACCAGAATGAAAGGCTAATCCAATCTTGCATTTCTAAGCTCTAACCATACATAACTGTTTAATACTCCTACTTCTTCATCCTCCTCCCATTCGCACCTCTCATTAACCTTTTATTCATCTTGTTGCGAGTATGTCGATTACAGCTTTCCTTTTTGAGCTCTGGATTCTTCTACAACATCTTATACTCTTCAATAGTCCTGGTGGTGTGTGCCCGACAAATATACAGGAGTCGACGTTGTAATAATGGACTGTGAAGTTCGGATATCGATTCCCAAAAATTTTATCGGTAAAATATTAAACTAATTGGTAATTAAACAAAGTAAAATATTTGGTTTTGGAAAGTTGACTTTGACTAATTAAAGTCAAAGTGAGACAATTAAGAAAACTAACCATCAATTTTTAATTTCATAAATTTCAAATCACAAATAAATGAGGAGAGAGAGAGAGTGATTAAGAGGCACGAGTAAAATATAAATAAATGTGCAATCAATGTTGGGATGCAAAGGTGCAATGATGTCGAAATTGTCCCGCCATTTCGGTATCCGAACGCCCTTGTTAGGGGTGTTGCCGAAACTTAGGGTTGTTTTGCATACCCTAACATGGTTAGCCTAAGCAGGTGAAAGGTAATCCCAAGTTTTGCTATAGAATCACCCGAACCTATAATTCGATCCGTGTTGAACTTCCTCCTTTTGTGTAAGGAGTCCACATTATGATCAATTGAGACGAACCAGTCGATTTGCTCAATAGCATTACGAATAGCAAATCGTAGAAATCCCAATCAATCACAACACCCATGCATCACAATATTACTTACACAATATTACATTCATTCATACCCCTAACCACACAAAGAACATAGCCTACCATTCTCATACACAATAATTGATAAGCAAACATACAAGCAATTTTGATACACATATCCAATTGATGATCACAAACCAATAACAATAAAATTATTTGACAGTTAATCACAAATCCAACAACGTTCATACAAAAACAACGAGTATAAAGAGTAATCAAAGCTTACAATCCCTCAAAAGGGGTCTAGAGTTATTAAAATGGAGATTGGTGATGACGATCACCAATCTAATCACTCCAAGCTCGCCCCCTTTAGCTCTCTTGATGCTATGGATCTCTTCTCTTTCTCTCTCACTCTCCAAGTGCTGAAAATGAGCTTTGGTGGATGTCAAAACCTAATTCCCGAAATGAGTCAAAATGTTCTATTTTTAGGCTCTGCAACATGGTGCCGCGGCGTCGGGCCTCATCGTTGTGGCGCTGGACATCTGATTCATTAATTTGTTTGTTCTTCACTGGTGCTGCAACATTGGCCTTCAGCAACGCGGCGCTGACCTTCAGCTCCCAATTCTAGCTTGTTTTTTTCTTTCCCGAACTCCCCTCCTTGGTGAATTTTGCCTTGTTCAACTTGAAATAGACATAAAACATACCACAAGCATAATATCAACCAAAAATAAGCCAATAAGCATAGAAAACTCATAAATTGCACCAAAAATGCCAAAGTTGCATATAAGTCCATGAGATGACAACATGAGCACAAAATGATGATTAGGCTCCAAATGTGTGATGACCCTCAACTTCGAGAGGTCATCAATGTTAGTGTCCTTCATGGTCACTACGTACCACGAAGAACATTAAGCCTAAAATCGGACATGACATTGTTATATGCAATGCATACACTATGCACAAAATCAAATAAAAAGGCAATCTCACCCTAACAATATAAAAAAATGTATCAAACTACATTGCCTCACGCAAACCAAAATGCTCAGCAAGCAAACAATTACAAAAAAATGACATCTTAATGATATCTTAAAGAGAAAGAGGGAATACCAAAATTTATACGCATCTTAAAATAATTTTTTACATATACGTATCATTTGTAACCATTCAAATTTAATATAATTCAACGTTTAAAGCGTCAAATAATATATATATATATATAAGTAAAATATTTCAAATGAATTCGTTAAGGATTCGTCTACACCCTAAAACACACGGTTCAATCCACAAGACCATGACACCTCCGGAGGACGTGAACTTAGATGTCGGTTTCACATGCCATGACGCCCACCCCATTGGAACATCTCTAATATATATATATATAAGCCAATTTATTTTTGGCTTAGGCTAAGCCATTAATGAGGTGGTGACACCTCATTAAAAAACTTGGATCCGGGGGGGTCGCTCCGGTCCCACAA
>JAYMTA010003582.1:0-13988 GCA_036897625.1 Pelargonium cotyledonis | reverse complement strand
GCCGTCGCCGTTGTTGCCGGGGGACTGCTGGGCCGTCACCGTTGCTGTTGGGCCGTCGCCGTTGCTGCTGGAGGAGAGACGCCGCTGGAGAAGACGAACAGCGCAACTGTTTCTTTTCTTTTTTTTCTTTTTTTTTTTCATTTAAAGCTTAAGGGTAAGTTTGGTTGTTCTTTTTTTATTTAGTAAGAGGATATTTTGGTATTTTTGATCCATCAAACGGAAAAATGGATAGAAAAATGGACGTGTAAAAAAGTGGCAATCTTCAGGGAGTAAAAGTTACATCATGATCTTTAAGAAAAATATGTGTAATAAGCTTATCTTAAAAGAGAGATACGCGTAATTTTTTTTAAATTTAACGTCCATATAATATTTGAAATTTGCAATCATTTGCTAAATTTGGACCAACGACTCAGTAACTAAAAAAATTCATTTAAATTCTTTGCACAGTAAAATAAATTAGGATTTTTTGCAATTATTGCACATGTTAAGCAATTAATTTTATATTATTATTAAATAATTATAACACAATAATTACACATTATTATTTTTTTTAAGCTACATTTTGTATTACCATTTTATCATTATTCTTATTTTATTCTCCACTAAAAATTTCTCATATATTATCATCATTACTATTCTAAATTTAATAAACTATAGATAAAATAAAATATTCAATATTTTTTTTTTGTATTAGGCTCAATTTTAGGTTCGTTTATAAGAATATTCAACATTTATGTGAATTATAATTTTTCTTAAAATAAAATCTTTAATATGAGTCACATATTGAACATATTTGTGGTATTCAAATTCATTGTAATTTTAATGTATTTGAGTTCTTGGGTACATTTAAGGCATGATTCGACATTAGTTTGGATAGTGGTTGGGTTTAAATCGATCTTGTCAAAATGAAGATCGTATCGATTATTCTAGATGATTATTTGACGAACCTCGTCTTTGATTAAGGCATTGTTTAAATTGTATGAGTCTTACGTTTTTGTACCGAAATTTAGATAAGTATTCATAACTTCAAGTACACATGTCAGTTCGGTGTTGACTAATTTTAATTTCAATCTTTATACATCAATAACTATTTTGAATATTATTTTAAAAATTAAATATTTTCTTCTATGTTACCTAGGGGTGTTCAATTAGTCTGATTTAGACCGTACCAATTCGAGAACTCGAAAACGTTAAAAATGCGATGAGTTTGATTACCACAAACATGTCCAATATATAACTCGTATCGAAGATTTTATTTGAAGGAAAACAACCGTCCAAAAATAAAGATTTTATCGGATTATAAACGAACCCAAAAATATTTCAAAAAAATATTATATTTTTATATTATTTATTCTTTGTACTTGTAATGATAGTAATACATGAAATTTTTATAGTGGGAAATAAAATAAGAATAAGGTACAATTGATAATAAAAAATATGGTTTATCAAAAAAAAAAATAATGTCTAACCATTATGATATAATTACATAATGATAACATAAAATTAATTGCACATGTTAGAAAAATTCAATAAATTAATCTTCTTGGTGAGCAACCAAATCAAATGACAGCTGAAATGTTACCCTCCACAGGCCAAAAATTTATTAGAGAAATACAATATGGCAAAGAAAATGGTAATATCTGAACAGCTAAACAAATGCTGGTACGAAAAGAGATTTGTATTTAATACAAACAAAGAGGGACCTTCTATTGTATTTATTTATAGGGTTGCACGCCCTTAAGTGCTGCCTAAGCAATCATGTATTACTTAAATTATGGATCTGTCCAAGAAATAGGATAAAAACCAAATCATTGCCTTTAATTGCATCCATTTGTATTGTATGCACAAAGTTTGAGCTTCACAAGATTTGTTATGATACAAATCACTATTTGATTCTTATAATGATTGTGTTTTTATTTTGCTAATTACAAAAATACAATATGTTTTAGGTAACCAACCCACCCACCCAAGAACCCTACAAGATTCAAGTCATATAATTGGAAAAAAATGAGTACAGATAAATAGAGTGCAAAAAGTCTTAACCAAGAGACAAATAAATTGATTCGAGTAGCGGCGAACTCACACAAATTCAAAATACAAAATGGGTTTGTAAGCATTAACTCCTAATTAAAACATCCACGTTCATTTTCCCACAACGCAACTTTAGTAACAAATACTCGGATAAGATTTTGAAATGTTCTTAATTACATGTTAAGTCATTCTATTTTTGCATAATGCCATGAAAAAAGTAATGATAGGAAGCATAACAAGGCCAAATCTGCAATGATGTGCACACATAAATGACCAAGAACCGGTCAAAAGCACTTCCCATGGTATACAGATAAAGAAATAGTCGAATAAATCAATGTAACATTGGAATATGAAACCTAACTAGATTAGTATTTTTAGTTCATGACAACAAGTAGTACAAGTTTAGGATACTTCAGTCTCATTTGTTTATTGCATTTGAAAGCCTTTGACAAATAAATCATCATTCTTTGGGTCACACTTAAGTTTATTAAATCATAATGCTAAATCAGAACATGAAATGTTCCTAGTGGAAATCAACTATTAAGATAGACAGAGAGAAATCATTGGAGTCCCAAATACGCAAAAGGTTTTGGTGGGGTGTGCTTGTAATTAATGTGAAAAAAGATATAGGGAGAGAGAGGAGATAAGATAATCCAAGGAAATGAATGGGTGTGGATCTGGGATCAAGTCATTTTCAATTTTCATCTTTTGCAGGCCATTGGGTCGCAAGTCATTTTCAAATTTCAGACGTGTTCTAAGAGATAGAGAATTGAATGTCTTTACATGCATGTAATGGTTGCTATTATGTACACATGGTACAGTTCTAGAAAAGCCATTCACTGTCATGGCTTTGGGCTTGAAAGTTGTAAAGATAACGCCGTACCTGCTCAGTTGAGCCAACTGCTACACTCCAAAAACGTTTCACAAGCTGACCAGAACCTGGAAGTTACTTGCACATTGTCAACTTTTACTATAAGCATATAAGTAAGGGTTGATGGAAAGGTCATTAATTGGACTTTAAGGAAGATCTCAAGTGCAAAAACTTAGATGCAACTACATTTTCTACTCCATGATGTTCCAAAAAAGAGGCTCCCGCCTTTTTGTTTATAAATTACTTGCACATGATTATAAACAAGGGAGCATCTATGTGCACAAATAAATACACAAACACTTCAGTGTTAGCAGAGATGAGAGGAGTGAATCAAGGATTGAATCTTCATTTGTGCATCTAGTTTGTGCACCTAGATTTTTCCTATAAATAATATACGTAAATTAGTTACAAATTGAATTTATTACAACAATCATGCGAGGATACTAGAGATAAAATTATGCTAGATTTTTACAAAAAGAAGAGGAGCATGCTCATTTTAAGACAATTGAAGTATAAATTACACTTTCAAAACCATGATTATTTAGGTGTAAAAGTGCATATTCACAAGACTTCATATGCCAAATAAATTCAACGCATAAAAAAAATGAGGAACAAAAGATTGACCAGCAGATTGTCAACATGTATCTTTAGGCTTAGGCAATCGTCATCTTATTGAAGTATTACATGGGAACACAATTGATAGTTTCAGTTTAAAGTATCTTCCGGTTACTATAAAAAATCTAAACCACATTTCATTTTCAGACTAGGATGTTAGGTGTGTGATGGGGAGAGCTACACCCACACGTAGAGTTTGATGTTGGCATTTTTGTACTTTATTGCAAATTAAACAGACAATTAATGTGGTATTTATGAACAGATCACTTCTCCCCCTTATTTGACTAACAGTTTTGACTTTTTCAGCACTCTGTTCAAAGTAAACAATTTATTATCAAGCTTTGAAAAAGTAGGGGAATGGCCAGAATTAGGTGATGTTAAACTTGAATGAGGCCCGCCTGTATAAATGAACGGCTTTCAGCCTTTAAACACTACCTGTAAGGTTTTGCACTCCTTAAAACTAAGTTTTAGAAATGCCTAGGCCAGCCCAAAATTGAAGCAAAATGTTCAAATTATATGCATACTATGTAACTATGATTCAATTATTCAAATGCACGGGGAGAACAGTACCTAAGCAAGAAACACAATGTGCAGCCATGGGCCCTAAGAGCTACAAAGTTAGGGAGAGTTCAATCTGGACAGCTCATGATATACCTGATCATACAGAAGGCTCCAACATTAGTACCATTCCATTATCACTCTTCACAACATTGTACTATGTCTGCATTATTGTCACACCTGTGCTCCTCAAATCATAATAAAATTTCTCAAAAGAGCGTTGACAAAACATATACTCCACTGAAAAATGAAATTTGAATACTGCACAAGAACTTAACCAGGATCATGCGAGGCTTCTGTTCCAGTTGTTGAGCACTCAGACTCTAAGGGGTGTTGCAGTTCTGTTTGGTCCTGCACAAATGAAGAAAACTTAAAAGTCAAATGTTACGGGAAGTGTTTTGGAACTTCTGGTGGTTCCACCAACTTATATATTACAAAACTTGCTAATACAACACAGCTCAACGACCAACTCTTGCAAATATCTTTAAGCGAATTGCTAAATAAACAAACTACTTGCAAATCTTGATTTGCAGGTCAACCAGCAATGCATAAAAGTGCCAAGTGTAGGAAAGAGAACATTTTTCATACCTTTGCATCATTTCCAGAGATACATAGTATATTAGCTGCAGACTGGGGTTCTGAACCAGCAGACTGTAGGGGAGAACAAGCCTACAGCCAAGGATTTATTACAAATATTGAAAAACACAGGCATTTTAACACAGCTAAATAATGGAGTTCTAGATCTGAAACCATTAGAAAAACATACACTTGCCTCTGACACGCAGGACTCCAAATTATGATTCTCTTGCAAGGGTTTGCCAATCGGCTTGTTTTCTCCTATAGATAACATGTTATGCGGAGTTAGCTTCCTTGGAAATACAAACCCTCTACTAAACATGTTATTTGGTATGATACAGCCCCAAAAATGTCATAAACATGTATGAATATGAATGGGATCTATTGTTGGTAGAACTTAAAAAGGCTACTTCATTGCATAGAGAACCAATTTCCGTGATCCCAACAACTGATGTTTTCTTCAACTAAAACAAAACACAGTTGGTCAGACTGCAAACAACCCGAATACAAAATAAGATGTTTCTTCTTAAATAAGGAACCATGAAAAGCGATTTTGTTACTTCTTTAATCACACAAGGCAAATTATTTATTGTAGATAGGAAAAACTACGAGAAAGAATCAAACTGCAAGAGAAACCACCATTTTAGTTTGACAGTCATGGGTTATATTATTTGATCATCTATCTTTACATAAATAATCATGTTCATATACTTAAAATAAATTAACCATAAACAGCACATTTCCAATTGACAAAGGCAGTATTTTGAAAGCATAGTTAACCTGTATTTTCTGCAGCGCCTCTTCCTGAAGCCTCCAAAGGAGATTTTTCTATGGTCTGAACCACATTTTCAGTGCTGTGATGCCAAGTTAAAGTGATAATACTATTAGCAGCAGGAACTTCCAATCCAAGAACAGTCTTCTTACAGTGCCTTGTACTATATATCTTGAATCTCCAACAGGAACTCTAAACAAAGCATGACTTAGAAGCATACGTCCCATCAGAACCCAATAGGTATACTATTCCCGGATCTATTCCAGCCATAATATTCCATATGTTTACAGATAGCATGATAACAAAAATGCAAGCAAATCCTGGTGCACACATCATATGAGTTATATGAAGATGCATTTTTAAACTAGTGGATCCCTCAGGTGCCATTTGCAGACAGTGCATACTGCACATCCATGGATGTGACTCGGGCAACTTAGCCAGAAAAATTATATCCTTGCCATACAATAAATTATGTTGACTTTTAGCTTGACAGCGGTATCTTTCCAGCTAAAAAAGCTACCACTCTCTGTCAACTTAGCCAGAAACGCAAAACTTTAGCTGCATGCCTTCATCAACTTCGAACTAAAGTTGGAAAGTGTAATACAACAGGAATATGAATGTTGATAGTAAGTATATTCACTCTACCTACTATCTTCCTTTATGGTAACCATGTCACATGCTTCTTGGTGTTCTAGAGCTGGTAAGAGCATTCTGTTATCCTGATGTACAAACCAAAATCAACAATATTTTGCTGTGAGAAGTGAATGGATAACAAAGAAATACTGAAGCAAATTGATCAATATATTAAGAGCACAGTACTTGATCAGAGGACCCATGCAAATAACAGACTGCTTGGCGCGTAAATGAGAAGAGACAACTAATAAGATCAAGGTTAAATCAAAATTGAAGTATAGAATATACAGATCTGTTTGATATCAATCATAACTGTGGCAACATGCTAGATGAATTTCAATGTAGCCTAACAAGTTTTCCAACGGGATAGGATGATTTAACTGAATTCGACATAAACCACTGTATATGCAGAATTGTCGAAGTCAATCATCCTTTCCCCACGTGACATCAAAATCATCAAAACAATTTAGTCATAAGAATATGTTCATACATCTGCGGATGAAGTTTCACAACATTTAAAAGGATTCATACGTATCCTATTTACAATTGGTCGGTTAGCCAATATTCAACTGACAATTTCCAAATGTAAAATGGATCCATTTCTGTTTGTGAGTGTTTTTTAAGGACTATAACTTATAAGGGCATGAACATAGAGTACAGTAGATTAAAAGTCAAAATCAAACCCTTCTCTGACCTCTTCGTTCATTTTCAGGACAGTGTCCTTAATATTTTGTAAGATAAGTCCTAAACTTCGAACTTCATACTGCAGCCCCTGATTAAATAGAACTCCAGACAAACTTTAGCAAACAATAAAGACAGATAAGGAAAGGCAAATAACCAACAAAAGTTTTTAAATCCTACCTTCTTCTCAAATACTAAATTATTTATAACTGCATCTTTTGCATATAGAGTTTCATGGAGGTGAGACTGGTTAAGGTAAAACACTGATAAAAAGTATCTTCAGAAGAAAGTATGAGTCAATTAATCTCAATCAATAAAATGGATTTGTACTGTAATATGGATATTTCTGCCATTTGTGTTTGGCAATTGTTACTAATTTTTGCTCCCTCCAGCTGGGCTTCTAACTCTGAAATGATTTTATCCTTTCTTCGGGACTCATCCTCCTCATTTTTCAGTTTACTTTCAAGTTCATGGATCTTTTCTGCAGAAAACAGTGTAAATTTAGATCAATTAAACAATAAGTGGGTTGCTTTAAGTTTATTCTAATTGTTGTATTGATGGGGCAGGGGGTAATGCTATGTGAATAGCTATTATTTTACCACAAAAAACAAATAAATTTAGAAATACATAGATAGGTTGTATTATACAGACTGCCTATGTTACTTATAACCACAAAGATGCTCAAATGAACAATTTATAAACATGCATGCCGTGCAACTGGAAGAAACATTATTACATTATCAAGGGCCAACTGAAGCATATGAATAAGTTCATAGTACCAATAAAAACTTTTTCAAGTGCACAAATACTATCCAGTTTGCTCCTCAGGTTGGCCACTGCAAATATAAAACAGAGTAAATATGAAATCTGATAGAGCACATCCCAAGAACATTATTTGTACTCTTAAATCTCAAGTGAGCATAGACCTAATAAAGGAAAGTTACATGCCTTCTTCCTCTTTTTCACTCACAATACGTTGCACATTGTTCAAAACTTGCTGTGTGGAGAATGCCTCGTTTTCTATTGAATCAAATAATAATATATGAGAGTTTATCTTCTCTGATAGGACAGCCAGCTTTCTGTCCCTATATTCAATTGATTGTTTCATTTCACTAGTAGATTCCTGCATATCAACATAATGATATATCACTTCAGCGCACACCTTTGTGTGATTAAGTTCAAACAATAAGATCCAAAAGCATACATTAATCTTGCATTACCTTTTACAATACTCCAATCATAGGAAATAATATTGCAGCCCATTCTAGATCTTAAATAGAGCACAACATGGATTTAATACTTGATCAATTACACAAATTCCTGTTTCTTATATATTTGTATATAGGCTTTGTTATTTATCAATTGATAAACAATGATTTATTTTCCAACCACCTAACTAACAGTCTTGATAGCTTGTTTATATGTACTTGTGGATACCTTAAACTTACACAAGCAACAATTCATTTACCTCGTCATCTCATTAACAAAACCATTTTGTTCTCCAGCATCCTGTTTCTTGACTTTGCAACAATTGTGACATAAACCATGTTTGGCACACCAGTTCTCTCAGGACTGTCTCCTTAAATAAAATGTATGACCACACAAATTTCTAGTACCTATGACTCTCAAACATCACACTTCAATTCAAAAGCTTCTACGACATCCCTTGAGAGTCTAGAGAAAAAGAGGATGTCACAACTCAGTAATGTATCCATCATCCCACATCATGTTCTTTTGCCACACGTGTCTTATACTACATCCATTTGTGTATTACTGAGCTTGTGTGAGTGTGTGTGTGTGTGTGTGTGGCACAAACAGATTGTATAACCCAACTGGTATGGAACAGAAGAGTCGCCTAAAATTGGCCAAACAAAAAGAAAACTATATTTTAAGTTCCAATTGTATCATTGTGAAAAGCATAGAGAAATTTTCATGCCCATAAATGCACATTTTCCATCATCACTTCCTTCCAATTTTTTCGACTTAGGGGGAGCAATAAAATCACCAGGCACCCTAGGTGTACATGATTAAGCTATTGAGATTCAGATTTTGTCATTCAGTTGAGAAGCACAAGTGTGTAGGTCAGGTTACCATTGTGAGGTAACCACTTCACAGGTCCATTGATAAGGACATTCAGTCAGGAGCAGCCCAACAATATCTTAACATAGGGTCTCATTCATTTACTTATGAATTCAGTTCCTATTGTCTTCACATCGGTTCTTCATCATATATTACTGACAGTAATCAGAATAATCAACATGAATAATGAATAGAGAAGCAACTAATGCAAACCTCATAAGCATTGATGAAACTCTCCCTTGTTTGAAGTAGGTTGTGTATTGTTCCCTTCAATTCCTTCTGGTTGTTTTCAAGCAAAGCATTTTCATTCTGTAGGTTATTCACCTGCAAGCAATAGCACAAACATTAACATTGACACGAACTCATCAGTTCAGTATGATCTCTAAGAGGCATTTCATCAAACACATAGACCGCAATTTCACACTAGAAAAATAGCAACCTTCCTTTCCAGTTTTTGTATCATCTCATTGGACGAGGCCAATTCAGCCTGCAATTCCTGTAACTTTCTACCGTATTCCTCCTCAGTCTGCTTTTGTTTCTACATCCAATTATCTCCCCAAAAATAACATCAGGCTTATTCCAGGAAAATAATTGAACAAATTGAGAAGAAACTGAAGAGATCGGAAGGAAACCTGACTTAAATGCTGGAGCTGATCGGTCACTGATCGTTCTCTTTCCTGGAAAAGGTTCAGATATGCAATTGAGCAAGTGAAAGAACTGTGATGCCATGGTGGTGGTGATGAGGATCTTACCCGGAGTTCTCGAACTTCGGTGATAAGGGCTCGAAGCTGAAGCTTGAAGATGGACAGTTTCAGCAACTCCATTTTTTCCCTCCAAATTCAGTATCTTCTTCTTTTTGACCAAAAATTCAGTATCTTCTTTGTTTCTTTTATATAAATAATTTTACTTTTTCCCAGTCTTTTAAAGTTCTTCATCCACCAATCACACATTGACAAGTGTGCTATCCGTTTCAACTTTTTTTTTTATGAACAAAAATAATGCCCTGAAGAAAATTTGAAGTTCACTAGATGCCCAGGTGTAATAATAAAAATTAAATTTAACTAGTCTTGTAAGGCATGTTTAAATTAAATTTAACCAGAAATATAAATCATTCCTATTTCATTATCATTGTAAAATGTTTTTTTAACGAACATTGTTTTTTTTTTGAAGAATTTTAACGAACATTGTTAAGTGATCTCATATCGGTAAAATATAAAATAAAGTTTATATATATATTAGTGATGTAATTGAAACTTTGACTACTATCAAAATTGAACAAACTCAAGTTATTATTTGCAGCTCAATATTAATATTTAACAAACTTTATGATATAATGTTATTTGAATTTATTTCTATTTCTCTTAATAGAGCACATTTTATCAAGAAAAACCACCCTAATCAAAGGACCCGAAGCAGTGATTTTGATGAAAAGCAAGAATAAATTGAAAACAATGGAATGGAACTCATTTTACATTCCAAACTCGAATATTAGATCACATTACTAGTTCAAATCTTATGCTCAACCATCTAATATTTTTTTTCTTTACTTGCACTAAGTTGATGTGAGAAATGCCTTTTTAAAACCACCCAAGGAACGAAAATCTTGACGTGCGAAGTAACCTACTTCGGAGACATTATAACCTCGTAAAAGAAAAAAAAAATCATAGTAAGTAACTACTTTTAAATAGTCAAGATTATCATATACTCCGTAATTAATTGCAGTCATATATGCTAATTACCTTGAAACAAGCAAGGCATTTTTAACCTTGACTTTTGAATGATTGGGACACACGAGATCGTCAATCTTGAAATCAAGGCAAAGAGACCATCTTGAAAAGAACTGTAGTCTTGCAACGAAGTCGACCACGGTCGGGCTGAGGAGGAGCTGGTTGCTTCTCAACTTCCAGCATCATCAACGTAACCACAAGCACAAATCCACTCCTTCCATGATCATCGTCTTCCTCCCAATAATAGTACGGATCATCCGCCTCGTAATTCAACGGGCGACACGTTTGTAAGATTGAACCAATAGACACAGCCTCCCATGCATTCCCCATATCGACCGGAGCCATCTCTGATGCCGTGTAAAACACTCTATGATCGAACCCGCTTGGCCACTCGATCTTCAATGGTTTCAACTCATCTTCCATGTCCAATCCCCCTAGCGCATACCTAGGGTTCACTTCATCGTACTTGAAACAATAAATACATCACATTGTTGAACACAACGGAAGATTCAAGACCGTACAATTGATCATTCATGGGGAACAGTCGCTTCCATTTGAAAGACTCCGGATACAATGCATATAGGCCCTTACCGTAAGAGCAAATCAAGATTCGATTATTTTCTTGATCTGATATGAGCGTGTCTATGTAAGTATCGTTCAATTCGCGAGGCAGTTTCATATCCGATGGGAGGAATCGGAACCACTGATTGGAGCTTCGATTGAAAATCTCCATCACATGTTGCTTGTTAATTGCCCACGATTCGAAGATGACAATCTTGTCGTCGAGAGCAGCACAGTTTTTGCCCCAACCGCCTCGCTTCTTGAACATGGAAGGCGAGGGCTCGAAGCGTGATGATGGCATGGCCGTGTTGATACGATAAACATTGTTATAAACAGTATGGCCACTGTAATCTGGTGAGCGACTGAACATTTCAATTTCATCATAGTGTTCGGGGTTATAGCAGACGCCGCCGAGGAGGTAGATCTCGGATTTTAAGGCAACGGCGATAGAATTGTCGAGGTAGTGATCATGTTGCCAATCCATCCGGACAGGTTTTTTGTGTTCAAGATCCAACTTGCACCAGAAACAATCATATTGTTAGTGTCTTGTGAAAGTATAATTTTGATTTTGTTTCTTCTTCATAACGCGTAGATACACATTCGGAGCCGCCTGTGTTGATTCCTCTGGCCTCGGCTTTTTTGCTTCCTGCTCCATGTCTATCGATGATCTAATCAATTTTCTGTGGGAAGGAACAAGGTTTTGGGTTTCTGTTTTAGATCGCTTATTTGTTTTTTGCTTTTTATAAGTTCCAAAACAGTTCTTTTTCTGAGTGAACTAGGTTTTACTTTTTCATTATCTAACAAAAGTACTAAATCTCTTGGAATATGTCGGACGAGGACGGTGTTATTTTTCTATACATATTACACAGTCGAATTTTTAGCATACTTCAACGGAGTGCTGTTCCAAGGAGAGTTTTTGATGCATCCAAGGCTCCTTAACTCACCAAATTAATCATGTTCAAATTTATTTGATTATTTGTTGAAACACATAATTAATCATACATTAAATTTCTTCCATAATCTATTGTTGATATATCTAATCCAAACAATCAATTATAGTGGAATTGTAGACAAAGAAACACATACTTCACAATTATGTTTATCGTAATACAACTAGGGCATCTTCAACCTTCACCATTAAATAAGATGGACATGTAAGATTCTCAAGCTTGAAACTAAGGTAAGAAGCAGACTTGACAACAATTAGCTTGGCCTTGCGGCGCAGGCCACCGGAGTCAGGATGAGGAGGAGGTTGCTTCTCAACTTCCAATATCATGCACGTAACCACGGGCGTATACTTTTTCTCCACATATTTGTCTGCATCCTCGTCTTCCGAATAATAATACAAATCATCACTCTCGTACTTGGGCATAGACGGGTTGAGACATTCATGAAACTGAGCCACTAGACACAACCTACCCTCGCCTAAATCAATCGGAGAAATCCATGTTTCTTCGTAAAAGAATCGATGATCAAATCCACCAGACCACACAATCTCCAATGGCTTCAAGCCTTTGCTCATGTCCATTGCCCCGAGTGCATACAATTGCTTGTGGTCATCGGTCTTGAAACAATAGTACAATACATTCTTGACGACGACCGAGGATTCACAATGCAATAACAAGTTTGGATTATAACACAAGCACTCCCATTTGAAAGATTCCGGATAAAATGCATACAAGCCCTTGAAATAAAAGTGGATCAAAATGCGATTGTTCTTGCTATCTGAAACAAGGGGTGAGCTCACGAAATCATCTTTCAGTTCGCGAGGCAATGCCACATCCGCCGGGAAGAACCCGAGCCACCGGTCGGAGTTTCGATCAAAAATCTCCATAATGTGTTGGTTATCCTGAAAGCTCCAAAACGGGTTAAGGAAGATAATCTTGTCACTCAAAGCAGCAGACTTGCCATCATAGTCTGGCTGGTTGATAATTGACGGCGCGGATTCGATTCGCGAAGAACAAGTAGGAGCTCCGGCTGTGTTTATACGATAAACATCGCCTTTAGGGCTAACGAGGCCTCCGCCGATGAGGTAGATCTCTGATTTCAACGCGACGGCGACGGAATCATGGAGATATTTATCATGTTGCCAGTCGATCTAGACGGGTTTTTCGTTTTCAAGATCCAACTTGTACCAGAAACAATGATTTTTGAATGTCCCTCCGACGCGTAGATACACATCCGCCGCCGGCGCATCAGCTGCTTTTGTCAACAGAGCAGTCGATGGGGACTGATCCTCTACCCTCCGCTTTTTTGCTTCCTGATCCATGTACCGATCTGTTATTTTTTCTTGAGGAATGGAAGGAATTGATAATTAGGGTTAGGGTTCTTAAAGACTGTTCGGAAAGGAGTCTGATCAAGTTCTTTTTTCAAATTGGACTAGGTTTTATTTCTTTGCATGTCTTTCCTATAATGTATAATAGATAAACTAATTAAATTTTTGTTCTACAGTTTTTTGTAGATGATAACATGATAGAAATAAAATATTAGTATCATACAACCGATCGAGCCGGATTTGAGAGAGTGCAAATTAACTGGGCGGTTGCATAGGGTCATACAACGTGAAACTATTATCTATTTGATCATATTTTAAATCGGATGCATGGAAAGATAAGATAATTCATATTGACACGGCAAAAAAACTCTTGATTTATGATAATAATGTCAATCACAAATTTATGGAATTCAATCACAAAATGTAATATGTAACAAAAAAGTGGTCTTCTCCCACCTTCGTGCGTGCTAGGGTTTTGGATTTTGAAGCGGTGGACGGCCTACGATAGGAAGGAGAACGGGAGGAGCGCAGCTGGTACGGGTTGAAGCGGCGGGCTTGGGTGGGGGGAGAAAACGAGGTTGGGGGGGGGGGGCGGGAGTTTGGGGGTGG
>JAYMTA010003581.1:0-13989 GCA_036897625.1 Pelargonium cotyledonis | reverse complement strand
GGTAGGGCCGTCAACGGTCTTCTTTGTCTTTTGGGGAAGGTCCATTGTGTTGTAGTACAAGGTTAGGAACGCGGCTTTCAAACGTTCCTGGCAATGAAACCAGCTGATGCACTCGTTTTGATCGGGGGTCAACGCAAGCTCACTTTGATGTTGATGTGTCAAGTCTTCTTGTCCACGTACACTGAGGAAACCAAAAATGTTCTAAGTCTTGAGTTGGTTGGTCGTCCACATAGCTTGATCGTCCGGTACTTGTCACATGCGCGGACCAAAACACCAAAGAATGATGACCTGAGTTGTGATCTGGGACACCGCCTCTGGCTTAAGAGTATGTCCACGAAGATCACAAGAGAGCTCTAGAGCTTTTAGACAGAGAAAGATTGGAGAGAGAAAGAAAAAGTGGGTTATGAGAGAGATCCCCTTCTCTTTGTGAGTGAGTTCATTTATACTAAAACCTTTGGAGGGGTGCCACGTGTCGTTGTATGATTGGAAAAGAGTAGAGTGGACCCCACTTAAGAGGCTTTGGACCTTGGTTGTCTGACTGGCGCATTGCGTGCTGGGCAGACGTGACTGACCCCTTGTGTCGTCCCGTGAGCTGAGAGAGGGCAATAAGGATCTTGGAAGCCAGTGTCACAAGGGATATGGTCCCAAATACTTGGCTTGACTAAGGTGATAAGGGGCGCGAATGTGTCCCTGGGATGACTCAGGTAACGGTCCAATGCGGGGACGCGTCATGGTCGCTTGTCTTGTGTTTATGCCCGAATGGCCCTAACTATGCTCAAACAATTAGAAGTCTTGGCCAGATCCATGGACGAGGCCAGATGGATAACATGGATAGATGCCTTGGACAGATCCGTGGATGAGACCGGACGGATGGCTTGGACATGGATGGTCGCACACGAAAGTAGTGGATGGATCCATGGATGAACCACAGATAAGTGGTGGGGTCGTTTGGATCTACGGATGGGAGGTGGATGTTTTTTTGAATCCATGAACAGATGGGCGCATGGAAGAGGGAATGGATGCGAACAAGTCGTGCGCTTCCACGGACAAGGACAGGCTCCTTGCAGATCCACTCGGACGTGCGGCTGGACTGGAGCAGAAGAACTTGGTCATCCATGGATGGACGTGGGCGAGGGATGACGTATATGGATGGGCTCGTCTAGCCTCACAGATAGGCTTAGACGGTCCGTGGACGTGCCACGAAAACTATCTAGATAGACAACAAACAAGCCACAGATCCGTGGAAGCAGCTTAGAAGCTCGCGGATGATCTTACTTTAGTCTTTGGGGGCTTTAAATGTTCTTTGGAGATCTTGGATTGTCTTGGATGTACTTTGGACATTTTTTGGGGACCTTGTAGAGCTTGGCATGGCTTAGGACGGCTTGGGGCACATTTGGGTGGAAGTGGCAGGGTGGGTTCGGCCATCCGTGGACAGGAATTGGACAACCTAGTTTGGCCTTGGATGAGCCTTGGATGGAAAAGGAGAGGCTTGGGAGGCCATTGGAAGACCTCGAGGTACCTTGGGACAGGTTTGGGAGAGTTGGGACGAGCTTGGGAATAAAACGGGAAGAGACGGGCTTGGTGTTCAAACTTTCCTAGGGTGGCCAGTATGGACGGTGTCCATGTCTTGCAGTACGGACACTATGGGATCGATTGGTGCTTTAGGGTGGTTTTGACGAAGGGAAGGAATGTTGGAAAGGCGTGATGAGCTCGAAGGCATGGGAAATGCTAGAAGGAAAGGGAATGGAAGGTTTGAAAAGACCAAAGGGGCAAGGTTGAACCTTTTCCGTACTGACCAGGCATGGCTTGTATGACGCCGCATGTCCAACATGGTCTACTTATCCCTCAAATTTGTTTTGAAGCTTCGGAGGGGGGCATTGAGGCCTCGGGGTGACCTTGGAAGTACTTGGAACTTTTGAAGTTGGTCAAAATGGATTTGGATGTCTCGGGTTATCTGAGGTGAAGTTGGGGATATCTCTGGTGTCCCGACCCGTTCAAGGTCGAATGGCGGACGACCCTTGCATGTGTCTTCAGAAGCGAGCTCAACTTGACCTCTCGGTGAGTTGAGAGCGCTGAAGTGCCTTGACTCGGGCCCTTGACCTTCGGGGACTCGTCCGTTAGGCTCCTAGGGTGCGAGGTGGCTTCGGGGACTGCCGGGCAATGCTGGAGATCGCCGACAGCTTCAGGGGCGGCCATTGGCATTGGGTGGACTTGGGCGCCGCCAACCGATGTTGGATGTCACCGATGAACTCAATACAATCTCTACGTTAAGCGATCGATTTGAATGAAAAAACAGTCCAGATGAGAGCGGAATAGACCTCGGAAGGGTAATTTTGTCTAAAAAGTACCAAAAAAGAAAAACATATGTCAAGTTGCATAAACACCACATATGTCAATCTCATATCAATCTTTCCACCTTTAGCATTCTCTGGCATGTGGCCTAATTTGGAGTCCACCTCGTGGCACGTAGAGACCACCTACATCAGGTCAACATGTCACGTCATCACATGCGTGTCACTTTCGCTAATCATAGAGTGACATATGGCATACGTTGTCATGCCTTCTCTACTCTAGCTAGCCTCAACACCATCACACTCAACAACCATGATCATCTCTACACAAAATCTCTTTCACTTCCCACCGTTCATACACCCTTACATAAAGAAGTTAGGCACCAATGCACGCTTAAAACTCTCTCACTCTCCCACTTTTGTTGCACACTCATGTCATCTCACATACACCCTTCCACACATAGTCCATGAACACTCACTGTAGTGTGGTGTGCCATCCCACGTATGTACCCTCGCCCATCCAACAATATTAAGACAATGACACGTAGGTGGACACATCAAGCCCCAATTTAGATCAAACCTAACTAGAACATATCAAATCAGAATTGACTGTAGTCCAACTAAACTTACAAATCGTTTGATCATTAGATCAATGGTCAGACTGAGTCCAAACCCCAAATAGTTTCTATGTTTTCCCAAGATTACCCCTAATATTGTTTTATTCATATGAAATAATCCTTAAATCTATTTTGAACTCTGTTCAGACTCATAAAGTCTCTTTAGAGTAAAGTGACCCCTTCGAACTCATATGTGATATTTTTAGAACATAACTCCACCTTTTTTAGAAGTCGATTCAGATAACACAATCGAACTCTCTTGGTTAAGCCCCCCTCGGGAACCCATCCAAAAATAATGTATAAGGACCTTCACTGCGTAAAGGCTCTGGGCATGGTATGTTCCGGAGCTACTTCCTTGACTTGGTCCTATGTTGACCTCAAAGGCCCTAGCGCCTCAAAGATCCTAAGGTAATGAATTCAACACTCCATCATCAATGCACCCTAACAATACATCATCATGACATCGTTTTACGTCATCATGACATTAACAATGTATAATAGATAAAATTATTACTTGATCTCATGAGATCATCATGACACTTGTATGAAATCACCAAGTCCACTAGCAACCAATGAAAACACAACATATCATCAATCACATCTTGAATTTGTGAGTATAAATACCTCATAAATACATAAAGTATGGACCCTTTTTGGACATTGAAAATTCTTATATGTCATTTACTCGACTTCAGTTCTCTAATTCCTTTTAGTATTCCACATTCACATATCCTTATTTCACACACAATGGGAGATTCTTAGTCTCACACCCGAGGTGAAATTCAGGGGTACCCTTAAGTTTTACTTTATGGTGTGCTACTTTTGAGGGGTGTAAACTCATAGCTCTCAAGTTTAAGTGATAAAGTGAAAACTCAATAAAAAAATATTCTAAGTGTGAAAGCTCATATACAATAATCTTTCAATAAGAAGATTTCTACACAGACACACGATCAAGTTGTTTTATTGACCCTAGATCAGCAGGACAATTAAGTTGGTATTAGGCGCACTATTGAATTTTGTTCAATGAATAAAAAATATAACTACAATAATTATATTTTTCAATTCTCAAATAAACCAATCTATTATCAAGTTTAATTAGGACTTGTCATAATGTCACATCCTGAAAGAATAGGTCTCCCCAAGGCGCCATATGGGTGGTATTCACCATGTGACATGCTCCTATAATTGTGAATCAGATATTGATCAGTGTTCTTCAATGGTACATGTATAACCTATTTTTTCAAGCACAAATGGTGCATTCATAACCTATTTTGTCAAAATATGTGTTTGACGCCCATGAAAAGGTTGCCCCCTCTATCTACATGCGGGGGTTTGGGGCCTTTCACGAAGTCGATTCTCTTGGTCCGTGACAAATGGTTACATAGTAGGTTCATGACACGTAGCAGATCATCAAGCATATGTGGCATATGTAGATGTTTCTAGGTGACATGCGTATCCAAAGGATATATGAGAAGGAAAATAGGGTCAAGCTTTATGCAACAAAAGATGTAGAAGTTTAATGAAAATAGTCGTCAAGAGTGCTACATTGAGCGAGCGCCAGTTGATGAGATTAATGTGTGCCTTCATGGAAGGTCCAATGGAGTCATATAACAGTCATGCAAAAGATGTGCACACTATAGGGATAAGGTTTGGCTGAGATACATGAATTTTGTTGCCAGCGGTAAGGGTGTTTGTAAAGAGATTTGACAGTGTATTTTGCATGATGGTGCATATCTCAAAGAAATGGCATCAACACAAGCGTTCCAAAAGAATGTGTATCGTCCATGTGCCTTGTGAGTGTTCTTCATCATGTAACATGCTATTATACTTATGAATCAGATATTAGTGTTATTCAATGATGCATATATAAACTCTTTGGTCATAATATGTGCTTTATGCATTTGAGGACCATGAAAAAAACTGACCCCTTTCTCAAAATGCGGGAGTTTGAGGTTCCCAATAGACGTTCTCTCGATATGTAACAATAATTTTACTAAATTATTAAAACTAATCAAAACAAGTTTGTTGGAGATGAAATATATATTTTTTAACATTTTGAAATGCACATTTTTTTATATATTTATAAGCAAGCGATACTTTTAATATTATATGAACCCGAATGTTAAAATAATACTACAAAGCCCCAAAGAGGGAAAAATGAAAGAAATCCAAAAGAACTCATCAACCCAAGAAAGGATGTGGGTCAGTACACCAAGTAGTGAAAGCAAAATCTACAGAAAAAGAACTATCTAAGCATGAAATAAGCGAGAAACTATAACTTTTAATCTGTAAGAATGTTTGCTCGCACTAGCTACCTGATATTGAATGACGAGAAAAATACGAGCAAGCCAAATGCACTACAAAGTAAGCAAACAAATGGCATCCCAAAGTTTCCAACTCAGTTTGTTACCAACAAAAATGGACGACCAACCCGAAAGGAGGCCAAAACAGTTTGCTTGAAGCGCCACACTTACCGCCCACCAACTCAACACTCCATACCAGACACGATATGACCAATGACACAAGATCAACAGGTGAGAGCAAGACTCCATTAAAGCATCATAGAGCTTACACGAGCAGTCTAAACCCGACGACAAAACGGTTGTCTTTTAGTTAATAAATGAGAAAATACAAAATATCCAAATTAACGACACCCACAATATTATTTAGTCAATTTTGAGTTTACGTTCCTAGTGAATTTCAATTGTGAAAAATTAAATTCATAAATGAAACAATTATAAAATAATAAATAAGAAACTAAAAAAAAACATGCAAAATATAATGAAGGAAACGATAAACCAAAAAACAGGATGTAACAAGGTGTCGAAAAACACGGATAAGAAAAACAAAGTTAAAAGCAACATGAAAATAAGTTTGGAAAAAACATAAATTTAGGAAATGAGGTTTTGAAAAACACGTTTGTAAAGGTAAATTTTAGAAGGTAAGAAAATGTAATTTAGAAACAAAGAAGAAACAAGAAGATGTTTTAAACAAAAACAGATGTTTATAATAGACACAAAATAAAGTAAGATAAAACCACACAAAGGGTAATAAACAAAAATAAGGTGAAGCATGAGAAAGCGAACAACAATAGAAACGACAAAATTTACAAAGCAAAATTAGGAAAATAAGAGCAATAAACGAAATGGAACAAACTCACATATCGCTCTAGCAAGTAGAGCTGACCTTAAGAAAATATTGGCTCCCTACCAGCGTGCAACAAGAATCCGACAATCCTCTCGCCAGGATAATCTGCAAATCGAAGTGCGCACGAAGTGACAAGCTTCTAGCGACCTCTGCCCCACAACAAACCTTCGTCGAAAATCCAATCACTACATAATAGCTATCTCACAAAGGTAATATTGAACAAAAATTTCATCTGGCTCAGGTGATTTTCGTGTAGAGAGCTAAATAGGGAGTGTGCTTTTTATAAAGGCCAATGATCAAGTCTGTTACATGAGAATTAAAACTGAGCCATTAAGTTTGGCTCAATTAAGTTTGGCTCAATTAACTGGGTTGTTCCATAATATGAAGAGTCATGGACTAATGATCAGAAACCCCAAAAGTTATGGGTCTAAAAGGATAGAAGTCTCGATCGAGACATTCACCCAAACACCCAAGTCTGGTTCGTTCCGTGTCGTGTCGTGCCAAATCGAGGCGAGGCGAGGCGAGGGAGCGCTCATGTGGGCTTGGCCCTTACGCCACTCTAATATTTGTTTGATTGTAATATAAGTCCAAATGTATTTAAAAACTAATTGCTTCTTCCTTCTAACCAATCCATTTAACACTTATCTCATAAGTCACAATTAAATTATTCTAATTAATTTAATCATCTTTGGTCGCTTCTATCTATGAATTTCCATCTTAAATTAAAGGTTTTAATCACATAGATTATTTGTCCAAGTGTCCTATTACATAAAGTAACAATTAGTTTGTAATTACCCTAAAAAGTTCCCTAAAAACCAACACACCACAACCGAGGAGAAAATCAAGACATAATATACACTTTAGAGTTGCAAGCCATGCAAAACATTGGATTTTCCGCGGAACGGACGACTTCCAAAATGAGCTTATGGCAAGCAAAGCGGATATTGGGAAAAAGAGAATATAGCACATTGTAAGTCTTTTTGGTCGTAAAGATCCCGGATCGAGCATGGAACCAAAAAGGAAGTCAACTACATCATATCTAATCTAAAAAAAAACATATTTATAACAGAAAAATTGCATTTGCGTCGATAGCATGATATGTTATTCGAGGACGCCTTAGGTGTATGTTACATACTTACATGTCTTACTGATTTAAGCTTCGGAGGTTCATTAAAATTAAGATGTAATTACTCATTAATTGATTAAAATGTATTTTTATTGCAAAATAAATAAGTATATAACTATTAAACACTAAATTTAATGTCTCATAATGCTCAAAAAAAAAAAAAATTCAATGTCTCATAACTTGTTCATGAGTTCCACAAAGTAAAGAAGTCAATAAACCCAATTTTCCTATCACATAGACTCATAAAATCAGGTGTTCCACAACGCAAGCAAAACCAACCCCCGCGCAAAACCAAAACCAAAACTTCCCCGACTTCATTTCCTTTTCACACTTTTCGTTTTTACCTTTCGGAGTCCAAACCAAAAGATAGAAAATAGAAAAACACACGAAAACAGACATTCCCAGATAAACAAATAGAAGAAACCACCAAAACCCCCCACATCCACACACACAAACGCAACATTCTCCAGATCTGAGTTTCTAGTTATGGAGGAGGTGCTGATTCAGAGGCTGGAGGCGGCGGTGGCGCGCCTCGAGTCTTTTTCGGCTGGGGTCATATCCGCTGCTCCCGGAGGAGGCGATGCTTCGGCGGCTGCTTCGGATCCGTCGATTAAGGCCTTCGACGATTTTATGGCTGACTATTTGACTAGGGTTTTGACTGCTGCCGAGAAGATTGGCGGACAGGTTCTGGATGCCGCCAAGGTTGTGCAGGACGCTTTTAAGACTCTGAGGGATCTTCTCATCCAGGTCAAGCAAACTCAGGTCGGTTGATTTCATTTCCTTCTCTCACCGGAAGTGTTTGTTCACATTTCCAACTTCGATTGCTTACCTTGATGTTGTGCAGGCGAATCCTAAATTTTAGCCGATCTTGCGGGTGATATTTAGTGAGTTAGGTTCTGGTAGGGTTACTTTTTAGGTTATAGAACTGTGAGTTACAGCATAATTGTGTGGTTTTGATGTTAAAATGATCAATATGTGCCGTGCATGGGCCATGGATTGTTGTGAATTTTCCGAAAGTATGATTGTGTTGTGTCGATCTTTGAAGTTTGGATCAGATCTGATGGCATTTCATTTCAAAAGTATTCACCAATAGGTGAATAGTGTGTACTCAATGCAGTTCAGAAGCCAACAGTTTGAAACAACTATTCTATTAGTGTTTTTGGTGCCACAATATGGATAGCAGAAGCTGAATCTTTAGAAACCAATGCGAGAGTGGTCAGTCTACATACAAATATGCAATGATCTACAAATTTAATAACAGTAATAAATAGTTCATACAAGTCTCAATATGATTAAGTTTACCTATGATAGTATTGAAATATATATGTTCATTAGCTGAAATATAGCAATATAGCATCAATGGTGCAGTCTCCTTCTTTTGATTGTTTAATGTTTAGTACTCTAGTTGTTCAGCAAGAAATCCTTATATATGAAGAAGGAGATTAGCTTCCATATGTCTCTGGGAAGTTGTTTGTTGGTATCCTTTCCCTGTTTTGTTTCTGGTGAATGAATGCCATGTCTATTATGTTAAATTCTGTACATGTTGTTGTGCAGAAACCTGATCCAGTAAGGTTGGTTGATTTTCTCAAGCCATTAAATGAAGTAATCACGAAAGCACATGCATTGACCGAAGGAAGACGATCTGATTTCTTTAATCACTTGAAATCTGCTGCTGACAGCCTCAGTGCTTTGGCATGGATTGCATATACTGGCAAAGATTGTGGTAAGACAGATGTGATATAATATTATATGCTGATAGCATATGTTTTCATTGCATATATTCTTATATTGCTCTTTTGTTCTTCAAGGTATGAGCATGCCAATTGCACATGTGGAAGAAAGTTGGCAAATGGCTGAATTTTACAACAACAAGGTACTCGTATATTTGCAGGAATCTAGAAACTTCCAGTAAAGTTTCCCTTTCTGAAAATGTCATCTATTGCATTGAAGTTTGTGAGTAATGGGACATTCTGTGGAACTGAAGCTAGAATTTTGCATTTAAGTTAATTGAGTGCTTTATTTTTGAATTCTTGCAAGTGGCATGCAACTATAATCCTGAACATGTTAGTAGGGTTCTACATTATTTAATTCATTTGCTATTTACATGTGCTTCATCCTCCTATGCTTGATACTACTTTAGTGCCATATTGTTATAAAGCATGGCCTACACTTAAATTCATAATTGCGCAAATGCATTCATCTAGCGCTGCAGTATGTATATGAAATCTAGTATGATATCAAGATCAGAAAATCATAGTTCCTGATATTTTTCGTTATAACATCCAGGTTCTTGTAGAGTACAGAAGCAAAGATCCAAATCATGTTGAATGGGCAAAAGCTATGAAAGAACTATATTTACCGGGTTTGAGGGATTATGTGAAAGGCTTCTATCCCTTAGGCCCAGTGTGGAGTTCCACAGGCAAAACAATAACATCTGCACCATCAAAAGCTCCTATATCAAAAGCATCTGCACCAGGTGCCCCTCCTCCCCCCCGTCCTCCCCCAGCCTCGCTCTTCAGCTCTGAATCTCCCAAGGCTTCATCATCACGTCCGAAGGAAGGGATGGCTGCTGTTTTCCAGGAAATTAGTTCAAAACCAGTTACTACCGGTATTGTTTTATTGCATTTCCTTTTTCAGTTGAAGGCTATATTGGATAAAAGTGATTCAGTTTTATTGCTGTGTAGGTCTCAGGAAGGTCACAGATGACATGAAAACAAAGAATCGTGTAGATAGAAGTGGCGTTGTTGGTGTCAGTGAAAAAGAAAGTCGTACATCTGCACCTTCGTCCTCCTCTAAAACAGGATCTCCAAAGCTAGAGCTTCAAATGGGTCGGAAGTGAGTATGCAGGGTTATTTTGTTGTTGCCTTATTTATTGGGGTTGTGTTGATGCTCGTATTTGATATGCTTATTGGCTTATTGCACTGCACTGTTTCCTCTGGCAGGTGGGTTGTTGAGAATCAAGTTGGACAAAAGAACTTAGTTATTAGTGACTGTGATTCGAAGCAGTCTGTTTATGTTTATGGATGCAAAGATTCTGTTCTGCAGATTCAGGGTAAATTCACTTATTTCACAGATTTTATTTCTCCTTTTCAAATGTATACATATGCAATTGTTTAGTATTGATATAAAATAAAGCTATTCTACTTGGATGTCAGTTTAAAAACTCATTAGCTACTTATGACTTGTACAATGTGCAGGGAAAGTGAACAACATAACAGTTGACAAATGCACAAAAATGGGGGTTGTGTTTAAGGTTAGTATTCGATATGGGGATCAAGATGAGTTTTTTTTATTGCTCAAAAGTCAAAACATTACATATGTGGGACATAAACTTATTTATGCTTTATACTTGAAATACAGGATGTTGTGGCTGCATGTGAGATTGTAAACTGCAATGGAGTTGAGGTGCAATGTCAGGTACTTCTATTCATCCAATCATTTTATGATTCTATGATATGAAATTGAATCTCAAAAGTGGTGTTGCAAATCATATGAATTACGATTCAGGTGTGGGTGAAGGAAATGGTCGTATAAATTAGGTTTTTGCCTCATTTTTCCCATTCTTATGTTAGTGCCCTATATCATATGAACTAATATTAAGTTGCGGGTGAAAGAAATCGTAGTGACATTAGTCATCTTCACCCTCTCATTTTCTGTGGATAATACAGGGGTCAGCTCCAACAATATCAGTGGACAATACAGGAGGCTGTCAACTGTATCTGGGCAAAGATTCTTTGGGGGCAACCATAACAACAGCCAAGGCTAGTGAGATTAATGTATTGGTTCCCAGTGATGGGCCTGACGGTGATTGGGTATGTTTCAATAATCATTTTCTGTTATTTTCTTATATGCTCTTTGAAGATTTTCTGTCTATCTGTTGCATTGTGTTATCATGCTGTTTATGCTCTTCTAAAAATATTTTTTGTTACTCTCTTAGTCTCTTCAGCAATTGTTTTTACATGCTTGATTACCTCTGTAAAATGTGATGTCAGTCCATATATAGATGTATAGTTATGTTGTAGAAATGTTTTATTTTTTTAAAAGGCACATATTTCAATCGTAATAAATTGTTATGTTTTTACATGCTTGATTACCTGGTCTGGAATACTTACATTTTTATAATGTCATTTGGGTTAAAGTGAGGCCTATAGTCTCTGCAATTTTATGAAATGGGCTTGATCAAAATTACCACAATTTAATTAGAAATTTTCAATTAGATGATGAATCGGATAAAATGCTTGGTTTGCCTGACGTTATCCCATATGTATCACATGATTTGAATTATATATGGTTATTTTATTGTGCTTTAGTTGATGAACCTTAGATTTGAATACATGAAGTTGGGTGATACAATGAAGGAAACCTTAATTTCAGCTTCTCTCTTGAAAATTATCTTGTTAATTGCACTAGATAAGTTGAAGCTGAGTGCTTAGAGAACAATAAGTTGTATTAACTATGTTGAACCTTCTACACATGCACACAAAATGCTGGCTGCATGCTTAATAGAGTTTGTTGAGCAATTCCACATCGAAAGAATCTTATGGTCCGCTTGGATCCTTTTATTTGATTTGATTTGACATTTGAGATTTGAGCTAAATCCAATGTTAGGATGCACAATGATTTGGATTTGGATCTGATTTTAATCTTAAAGAATGCTTAGAAGATGATATTATCAAATGACAACTCTTACCATGTCATTTGAAATTCCATGATTTCCCAAGTATTACATTTAGTTTATAACTGCTTGATATACTAGTTGGACCCCATAGGCTTTTGGGTTAAAGTAAAGTTTAACAAGTCATCAGACACTATAGAAAGATCGGGTTTATCAGATTGAATCTTATTGTGGATGATAGGGACGTACATTTGCAGCTATCAAGCTATATGCTATGTTTTTTTTTTCTTCTAATTTCGATGAAACTTATTTTTCATGATTGTATTTTGTGAGTGTGAAATATCTTTTTGGGAAATAAGAAACAAGACAAGGTGAAGAATGGCTTAGAATTATGTTTTCTTAAGAGCAGCGGAAAAAAGTAAAAAAGAAAGAGCACTGAAAATATCTGGAATGGATGGGCAGCGGTTGGAAACTGCATGGCATGAACTCATGGTAGCAGTTTCCTTAGATGTCCCTAGATATCATCTGGACCACTGCCCTATTGGTATCAATCGAGTTGATGGGAGTAGAGTCACATGCAATGCTTTAATTATTTTTGGAACATTCATTCTAGATTTATTTTTTATATAGTTAAATGCTTTTTTTTTTCTATATCAACTTGAAAATTTATCTGTACCAATATTGTTTGGATAACTCTCACAAAAAGAACTTTGTTATAATGAATAACATAATGTGTTATGGTGCAGGCGGAGCATTCTTTACCTCAGCAGTTCTTTCATGTGTTCAAGGACGGTTTGTTTGAGACTACTCCAGTCTCACACTCTGGAGGTTAATTGGAAAGTTTGTTTTGGTGATTCTGCATGTTCTTCTGTTTTGATTTCATTCATTTTGTTTTGTTTTTTTGAGTTGGGGTGGTTTTAAGCATGTTGTGTTCCTTGATTCAAGCTGTCAGTCAATATATAATTGTGGACAGTTATAATCTGCTATAGTCACTCACATTGCTTGTTTTGGCGTATTGGGCTGTCAGGATTATTTCTGCTTGGTTTTTGTCGCAGAGTTTTCTTTCCAGATGTGTCATAGTTTATTTTTCGTCTTGTGGGGTAACTTTTGTGCTGTAACAAAACATTACTTCTGTACTGCTTACCCTTTGGAAAAATTGTCTTGAAATTATATATGTGCTTGTATTCGGAAAATTATTGGGCAGGTTTTTTTGAGAATGTTTTGATGGGTATGCCTGAAACCTTTGCGAGTTTAGTCCTTCTGGATTGATAACTAAAAGGGTTTGGCAACATCTTTAAGAGTGAGAATAGTGTCCAGTCATTGTTTTTAAGCTGAATGCAATACTTTATTAAAGAATTGTAAGAGCAATACAGCGAAAATAGAGAGAAAACAAACTTAAGCCAAACCAAACTAAGAACATAATCCAAACTAACAAATAAAAACAAAGAAATAATTGCACCCTAAACTTAGAGAACTAAACTATAGATTGTAAAATCACGTGCTCAAAGAAGAAGAGCACTTCTGAATAAACCAAATTAGGAGCACTACCGAATAAACCGATCGCCCTCGACCCAGCCTCGACACGAGCCTGCTCCATCCCCGCTCCAAACACCATTGGTTCGTCTCCGTTAACCATTGCCATCGAATTGAGAACCCAAATGAATCAAAAAGGCAACAAACGTCAAAACCCTAACTCTCCTATAAAACCCTAGGTTTTTAGCTCTCCTTTGAGAGAAAGACCACTGTGTCTAGACATTAAAAATTCGGGTTTGTAAGTTTATTCACCCTGTGTATTTACAGGTGGTAATGTCTTGTGAAAAATGGGCTCTTTCATATAAAGGGTTAAATATTTAGGCTTTTTCAACTTTTTGAAAAAGTGAAAATACCATTTTACATCTACATACACGATATAAGTATTTTTATATTTTGATAGAACTTAAGAGGTGAATTAGTATTATACACACGTGTTGTAAAAAATTTATAAAATATTAAAGAAAAAGGTTCATTTTAGTCCATGACCTATCCAATTTATGCCGTTTTAGTTCCTGACCTTTAAAACGTGTCGTTGTAGTCTTAAGATTAGAATAAAGTGTCAATTTAGTCCAAAGGTTCCCAAAAATGAGCCCCGTAAGGATATTCCGTCAAATTCAATGACGGAACCGTTAAAATCTCATTAAAAATTCATTTTTAATC
>JAYMTA010003580.1:0-13989 GCA_036897625.1 Pelargonium cotyledonis | reverse complement strand
GTCCAGAGAGAAGAGGGGGGTTCAGAGAAAGAAAGAGGAAAAAAGAAAATGGAAGAAGAAGAAGTGTTATAGATCTCATTTTTGATTAAAAAATTATTTTTTTTGCGACGGAATTTCCAACGAAAAGTTTGTCGGAAATATTTGCGACGGAATTAACAACGGCCTTTCCGTTGCAAATATTTCCGAAGGACATTCCGTCGAAAAATATTAAAATAATATTTTTTTAAAAAAGCATTTTAATATTTCGGACACCAATGCTTTTCTATCAGAAATTGGCGTCGGAAATAGAACATTTTCTTGTAGTGTAAGTAGAGGGTAGGTATGTGTCAATTTCCCTTGTTTTAATTCTTGTATTCTCAGTTTTGAAATCAATAAGAATATTGTCTCTTCTACAATCATTCTATTGTGTTTTAGCTTGTTGATGCAAAGTTTAATTTCGGTGAGTTTGATCATAATTGTTGCTTACCAAACCACAACTATGATAAACTAATCCCAAAGTGATAGGAATGTAGTTGATCATAGGAAGATGGGTTGAAAAGTTCATAAAATTGCTTAGAGTAGTTCATAATTTAATTGGTTAATTATGATGGTTCGTAGGTGCAATGCCTAAGATGGAGCATAGAGTACAATCCCAGGCGCCCATGACTATGCCATTTGAGGCTATAGCTCACAATGGGTCTTGGCGAGTCTTCACCTCGTAGGAGGCTTACAGGACACACCCGCCACATCAACACATGTGAGCAACGCGTCCAAGGCAAAGAAGGAGCCTAACACCACAGACGAGCTCAAAGTGGACAACGGGCCAATTGGGCCATTTGGGCTTAGAAAGCCAAATGGGGCTTTGATAAGCGTCACATCTTGATCAACCAACCACGTCACAACATGTGGCGCAAAGTGGTAAGAACTCTATAAATACCCCACTCCTCCAAAGTAAAAAGGGTTAGATTCTCACTTCATTTTCCACACATTTACTTCTCTGTCTATCTGTCTCTCTCTAGAAAAGCTCTGAGAGCACTAATGTCTACCATACAAGGACTTACTCTCATGCCCGAGGCGGAGTCCTGGTAACACCTCCTCAGATTCTTCGTTCCTTTGGTGTGTTTTCTTCTCACAAGCTACAGGTCATCGATGCTGAACAACACCTTAGTTTGGAGTTGGACTTTGAGACAGTAGGATCTAGTCTGCTTACCTAAGCACTCAAGACTAGACGATTGACACTCAGACTAGTTAACTTTGAGTTGTTGGAAAAGAAGTTCTACATCATCACACATCTCTAATGTGATTACGTTGACCCTTCAGATTAAAACAGACACATCATGAATTATTATGATTTTGATTTAGTTATAGAATCATAACACATGTTAATTGGGATCATCATAACTAATCCAATCGACTAACTAACTGATTCGATCTCTGGATCGATTTTTAAAAAATGGTCTAAACCACGTAATAAATTTTTGCCCCCAAAAAATATAATTTACTTGAAAATGACTTCAGAGTACCGAAGATTTGGATTGACTTCATTAAAGTGAGATGAATACCCCTGAAAAAAAAAATCAATATATATTTCTTGTGCTTGAATAATTTGGTGAATTTCCAAATGTTAGGCCATGATTTTGCCCACGTGGCACCCTACATTATATGACCCAGGACCAGAATAGCTAATGGCCACTCACTCTCATTGTATCTTATCTTTCCCTATCAAATCTCATCATTTTATTTTATTTCTTATTGACTTAATTTTAGGCAAAATCTTTCCTCCTATTAGTTGCTGCTGGTTGTCCCTTTTAGGCTCCAAGAAAAATAACAATGAGAAAATAATTAGATGGCTCATTTGCTAGCAAACTACCCAATCACTAGCATATGGGTTTATGGTCAAGAAACAGGCTGTTTGAATTTGAAGAGCAGAAAACAAGGTTGGGTCAAATGTTTGTGTGCTCCAACAGAGCAGGAAGTGAGGTTGGTTGAGAAAATTAAGGTTGATGAGAAGTGGTTGGTGAATGAGTATGGATGGAAGGTTAGCAGGTTGGTTGAGGAGGCTACTGAAATGAAGAAGGTGGCTTTGATTCAAGCAGAGGCTTTTCATGAACCTATGGCTCTCTTTGATGACTATTTTTTCAAGTTCTTTCAGGTAATATTTACATTCTATGCCCTCCAATTCCATACTGTTTTTGCAAGTTTATGGTATATATTTATTTTGTGTGTACATGTTTTTGTTTTCTGCTCTTAGACAATGGATTTGACTGTTTCAGGGATTTTTTATTTTTAAAGGAAATTTCCCTGCAACTAAAAGAAATGTTTTGAATTGTTTAGAGAAAATGTCTATTTAGAGTTTTTCTCACCAATTAAGAAGTCCATCTAATAAGTTGTAATTAGTTCTAGTTCTTGTTAGAAAGTCATATGCATTTTCCTTAGTTGGGAAACAAAGTAAATACAACAGTTGAACGATACCAAGTACAGCAAAACACAAAGATGTTAACAGAGAAAACAACCAAATGAGCGTTCTTTTCCTTTTTCCGTAAGTTAGTTATGCTTAAATTGTCAATAGTATTCTTATATCAAGTTAGTTACTATGCCTTAACATATGATCATAAGAATGCAAGAGTAAAATACCATACTTAAAAACTTTACCCTAATTTTTCTCAAGGACATTCATTTTGCGACCAAAAGAGTAGTTAGTATCCCTTGAGTTTGTTACCATGTTCATCTTCATGAGAATACAAGAGTTAATGTTCAAGACTAACTAATTTCTATTTAATTTTTTTGCAAAATAAAAATCAAGATTCTTTTTCTAAATGGAGGGAGTAATAAAATTGACAATACAACTCATATGCTTTAATTATGAGATAACATTAGAGAGTAAAAAGTGGAGGAGGCTAATACAAGTAGAAAATTGGAAGGAAAGCTTTGTTGCAAGATTTGTTTAAACGACGGCTTCAAATTTTCGAGGGGAAAGTGTTGGTTGTTATTGTTGAAATTAGTATGATCAAAGTTTGTGTCTGCCAAATCTTTGTTGTGCTCTGCATGCTCTTATAAGAATGCTCTTATCTTCTACACGTCGGCCACAACAGTTATGTCATTCTACAAGTAGACCAGAGGCCACAAAGAGATTTTGCTCAATCAAGTCACAAGCCTGGATCATAATTAGATTACGATGCCATATTAAGATTCAATATTCGGCTACATATAATCACTTTACCTTCTACAAAAAACAATTAATCTTACCAATATGATGTATCTTCTACCTTTATATGCACTTGATGCAAGTAAACTAGAACTAAAAATTGGCATTTCAAGAACAAAATTTTGGTTTGTACATTCAAAATGGACCCGCAATCAATACACAAAACTAAGTTGTTTTTTTTATTTGGAGACTGTCCAGCAAAATTACTATTTTAATAGTTTTAGATTATGTAATATTAGTATTTGGTTAGTCTTAGAAGTTCAATAATATCATAATTTATTTCATATTAGAATTAGAGTTTTGCAAGTATAAATATTTATAATTAGTGATTTGTTTAAAATTTCAGATAATATTTTTGAAATAACGAAAAAGAAAAGAAAAATGTTTCTTCCCATGAATTCTGTTCTTTTTGTTTGATATATTTTTGTTTATGCATAGTTGTGCAATAATAACTCATTTTATCAACAGTTTCTTTAGTATCTTCTGTCATAAAAATAGAAGAAAATGAAAAATTCTCAAATCATCTTATCTTCAACATGAGTTAACTGTTGATTTTGTTTTAATTTGCATAATGCAGGCTGAAGTACTTGCCGGGCTTATATACAAACTTAAGAACTCACCTCCTGACAGGTATAGCTATACAAGATGAAGTCTAACCATGACCATAGATAGGGTTTGGATTAAAAAAATTGTTCCTAAACAGAAATCAAGAATCAAAATGAGAATTTTGTTCATGTTTTCTTTTGTGGGGTCATGAATATGACTTTGAAGTATATATAAATCATTTCCACTTTCATTCATGATTCTCATTCTCATTACGGCCTGAATGTTGTCTTAAATATGAAAAATGAATGTCTTGATTTGCAGGTATGCTTGTTTGGTTGCTGAGTGTGGCAGTGAGAGTTCAACATCAACAGAAGGACTTGTAGGTGTTGTGGACGTGACTGCATTGAGAGATGATGATGTGCTTCAGCATCTCCAAGGGGCCGAAGAATATCTTTACATATCTGGCCTTGCTGTTCTCAAAGCGTTCAGGTTATACATTCTATTCCTGACAGTAGTGATTTAACAAAAGAAGAAAAAGCAGCTGACCAATTTTGGGTAGGGTCGGTTTACCATACAAAATTTACTTGTTTGAGAAAACATCAAGGGGCCATCACATTTTACACGTAAAACTTGGCCTAAGTCTCAGAATACTCAACCCAAACCCTTTTAGACCAGGATCAGATAAGCCTTTTCAACCTAGAATCGAAAACATCCAACCCGAATATTGGAAAGAAAATTTACTCGCTCTGTCCGAAAATGAATCCTTACTTCTATTTTAAGAAAAATTAAGATAATGTTAGCTAGTGTTATATATTTACTCTTTTATCCTCGTGATCGTGTGTTGAGGGATACTAACTAACTTGTTATAGGATAATATTAACAATTCATGCATAACTAACTTACTAAAAATGGAAAGAGAACACTCATTTTGTGACAAATATTCAAGAGAAAAAGGATACCCATTTTGAGACGGAGGGAATAAAAATTAAATAAAAAATTGATCATGCACAACTTTCCCTGTTTAATGATTGAGTTATATACTACTAATTGATATGGCATGTAATTAAGTCAATGTGATTATGTGAATGTTCTAATATGAATCTTGGTTGTGTAACAATTACAGAAGGCAAAAGATTGCAACAGTATTGTTACAAGCTTGTGAAGTGCTATCCATTATTTATGGTTTTCAGTATCTTGCTCTGAGGGCTTATGAGGATGATTTGGCTGCTCAGAAACTGTATGCAAATGCTGGCTATACAGTAGTCACTGCCGATCCCCCATGGTTCACCACTTGGATTGGAAGGAAACGTCGTGTTCTTATGATCAAAAGGTCTGCTTTTTCTCCTCCAAGTTGAGACTACTTGTAAATTAGCCTGTGTACAAATGTACTAATGAAAAACAAAATATTCATGTTTGCTTATTAATGAGAAAGAAACTAATTCACCAAGAGCAGATTGAATATTGGCGTTTGATATCTTTTACCGAATTTTAATGACTATCCAACCATCTGAGAAAGGGGGTGATTGGATGAGGACCGTTTGGGTCTTCTATATGATGGATTGGGAGCATGTACTGCAAAACAATGCGTCAGAGAAACGACGTTCCCTCTAAGTTAGTAATTGTCTGTAGAAAACTAGAATGTAGAAGGATATTGAAAGCGTGCATGACCCTTTGATAGATGTTTTATATGATTGTTATACCCTTTTATTTTAGGGACTTACTTTATTTCTAATTGCATCGTTAATACTTTCCTATTCATATTGTTCTTCGATGACTCTTTTACTGGGCATAGGTCATGGGTATTGGCCCTAGCCTAAGGTGTATGGTAGGTCGGGTTTAGTCTGAAGTAAGTCCTCCCCCGACACATCTTACCGCATTTCATTCACACTATTTCCAACAAACTAAAGAAACAATCACTTCATCATTTTACACCATGAAAGGCAACAATTAATGTTTGCTACTTGATGTCATGTTGGCTTGAGGCGTTAGGCTTCTCTTTTGGTGCGGCTTCGGCAAGTGTACCGGTGTCGACCTTGTAATATAGGACGGTAAGGTACGAGTATCGTATCCACAAAGAACTAGAGGCAATTGTAGTGGTGTACTGAGTGATAATAAACTAAGCTAAGAAAGCGAGTAAACAATATTGGGGGAGTGATGTTGTGTGTATGCAAAGTGAACAGGCAGAATAAGTAAACGATTGATTTAATTGGCAAGAAGGAGTGAAGAGATAATACCTAATAGTTTGGAGAAGACGTGAGTGCAAGGATATTACCTAAGCCCGCTCTTACACACGATGTCCTTTGCAGGACTCACTCGTGACTTAGGGTGAAGATACCATCCTCGGTTAAAGCATAGATATCATTTACTCGCCCAGGCTTACAACTGCAAGGGAGGTCACGCATACACCCTAGCATGACACTCGGCTTTGTATTGGCTTGAAGGCCTCATGAAGATTGTAAGCCATTATCAGAGTTTCTCCACTAGACGGCTCAATCCACACATTTCGCCCTTGGTTAAAGGGTCAGATTGTGCTAAGTTCCGAGTTGTGGGCGATCAAGCCACGACAAGGCTTTAAACCCACGAATCGTCTTAATCCCTCGACTAGACTCAATACACATAAGAAATTAAATAGTCTCGTCCATCTTACCACAATCAACTACATCCCTATCACTTACGGATTAGTTGATCATGACCGTGACATAGACGGAAACAACCATAATCATCATTATTAAATTAAACTTGCAATTAACAAATAAACTATAGAGCAATAGAAGCATGAACAAGTAAATATTCAAAACTAAATTGCAATATAATTAAATCTGGAAATAACAGATCCAAACTAATAAAAACAGCGAAGGGGGTGATCTCACAATCGATAAATCGACGATGATCTACCAAACCCTAGTGTCTAATTCTCAAAACAATCCCAAAGCTAGCTAGAGTAACAATGGAAGAAAACGAAAATAAAAGTAAATCTAGATGGAAGGAGGCTTTGGAGATGAAATAGAGGGTCTGGAGGTGCAGCAACAAATGAGAAACTGCAAGAAAAATCAAACTCAAAACCCTAAAATCAAACTTCTATTTATAAAGTTCTAGCAGACCGGCGCCTAGGCGCTGAGGGCCGGCGCTACGGCGTCCCAAAGGTTGATGAGTGTTGACCGCGCCGTTAATATCTCATTGTTGAGCTGTCGACACGCGTTGAAGTCTAACTTTGGTTGACTGCGGGCGCAACCGATGGCGTGGTGCTAGAGGACTTTTCCCTTTTTTGGTTTTCCGACTTTGGTTTTCGCTCCCTTTCATGTTCGTGCCTACTTGGGATATCCTGTAAAAGTCCAGATCACTAAAACACGCATAATTGAGCACAAATAAGCGATAAAATGCGATAAAACACCAAAAATAACCTAAAGTCGGGATTTGTGACAATTAAGTGCTAGGAAGTACAGTTAGGCTATTTTACACTCAATTACGGGCTGATTGAGGGTAAATTAAGAGCTAAAGGGGACAACTATGCATGAGCCGAGCCGGGTGCCGACAACGCTTTTTATTCATGTTCTGTATTTCCTTTGTTTTTATGTTGAGATTCCGAAGTTGTATTGATCCTATTTCATTGTTTATGTGATTATGGGATTAAATATATTATGAAGTTTAGTTTTCGTTGTTTTTCTATGAACACTCAAACTAACCCTTTAATGATTACTTGTTCGATTGATTGTGTTTTTAACATTTATTTTGGATTCAATAGTGTATGGTGTTTAATTTTACTTGCTACAATGATTCGTCGAGTTCATAGCTTGTGCACAGATTAAACCCCATAAACTCGATCATAGTACAGGGGTTCGACCTGATCATGGAGTTGTCCCGTATGAATCGAATAATTGTATAGAGAGGAAATATACTCTAGAGCACCCTATGGCGTCTATAGAACCGGCCTCAATGCTAAGGTGTATGTGAGCCCCTTGCAGTAATATGTCTTAGGGTGAAATTACATACGGATCGAATGAGGCCGACGTATTCACTTTAAGTTTTGGTAAGGGTTTGACCATGGACTTATGAGTACAATCGCGGGTTTGGATAACGATGTATAGGACGTAACACCTAGATAGATTTCATTTTAGCTATTAATTCATTGTACCAAATCATTTGCACTCTTTCCCTTATCACATTGCACAATTATCTACCTCCCGATCTTTCTGGATCATTGTATATACTTATGTTTTCGTTTATTTTACTTACATAGCTCTTTTCATCACAAAATATATTTTTTACCGATTTATTAGAGTAAAACATCTAGAATCCAATTCAATTATTCATAGTTTACTTTAGTCCCGAGAATCGATAACTCAGACTCACTTAGGTCTGATATTACTTGTACGACGACGACAGTACACTTTCCCAACAAGAGTCAAAATTTTGACGCACGCAAAGTCGCTATCAAATATATGGCGCCATTGCCGGGGAATAATTCTCTGAACCGATAACGCGTGTTGGAAATTTGGTGCATGCCGAAGTCTGTCATCTTCATGTTCGTAGGTACTTGAACCATGGAAAGTGAACTTCCGGGTGTGTTGCCATTCTTCAAGTAGACTTATAATTTTTCGGGTAGCATCAAAGACAAACCACAATTTTTTTGAAGAAAAGATAATGAGAAACAACATATTTTGGATCTAACTTCGTAGATCTAAGAAGAACTCATCTGATCTGATTGCTTGATGATGGAGGTCGATGGTACAATCGTGTGGTCGGTGCTGCTATGGTGTACCGTGGAGCCTAATCGCAAGTGGTCATGATCGTTCTAGCTATGGCTGTCACCAAGAGTCTGTGTCTCAAGAACTTTTGAACAACCCCAAAAGTCCAATATCAAAGGCGTGTGTTTTTATTTACTGCTTCATTGACTAATTCTATGACAGTGAGTTTGTAAGAAAGTTTGATAGAATAATTTGTGTGTGGAAATTACTACTAGTCTCATCTCTTTTCTTTTATGTTTAGTTTCACATGGACATCACTGTTTTGTTCTTGAGTTTACCAACTACAGTTGATATATATATATATATATATATAGATCACAGTTTCTTCCATTAGCTATCAGCCTATCTAGCTAGCTATTTCTTGGTTCATAAGCATATATACATCTTGACAAGAAAACTGTTTAAGGACTGATACTTTTCATTACACATGACTCACAATACAATTATCAACTAAAGGTCACTCGAACACGAGATCACCTCAGGTATAGAACCCAAGCCTTATACCGCTCGGGAAATGAAGTGATTTGCATACTTGATTGTGTATAACTTGACCTAACTGAAGAACATGTGTTAAGACCGAATGGAAGAATTTTGAGTATATATGTGACCAAGTGTGCTTATTATTGAAACTAACATGTATATAATGTAATAAAAGTTGAAGGTCTGGCACAAACTTGAAACCACAGGTTCTTCAACCATACAAGAAGAAGATCTAATTATGGCTGGCAGGGAGGCAAAGGTCCTCCACACAGTCCTGAGTTATTCGCATAGCTTTCAGCTGTGACTGTCCCGTTGTTTCTAAAGATGGGCACTTGCCCTCTCAACATATTGTTTGCAACGCTAAAAGTCCTCAACCGCTGAAGCAAGCCGAGCTGGGGAGGGATGTTACCCGTCAACCGATTGCTTCCAAGCTCAAGCACGTTCAAATACGAACAATTGGCAAGACTCCACGGTATCTCCCCAGAGAAACTGTTGTCTGAGAGATCAAGACTCGTCGCAAACTGGAGTCTACTTGATACGTCAGTAGGGATGGAACCGGAGAAGTTGTTGCTTGAAAGATTGAAGCCGGTAAGGCTAGTGCAATTCTGAATGCTTAGAGGGAACTTGCCTCTGAGACCCATGTTGGAAAGGTTGATATTCAGAACTCTATTCTCATTTGGGTTCCAACAATCCACCCCAACAAACTTGCATATGAAACCCAATTGATCATCACTTTTGTTGCTAAAATCCCATGAACTGCTCAAATAGTTTAAAGGGTCTTCAACAGACTCCTTCAAAGTTTTCAAGCAATAGATATCAGTCTCAGTGGCATGGCTGTGGCTGAGGCTGAGGCTGAGGATCACCACAAACAACCATACCAAACCATGGAAAACAACCCAACAATCTTTGCTACTCTTCTTCAATGCCATGGCCATGAGCAAGTACACAAGTGGTTAGAGATTAAAATCCAAGTAATTATATACAATAAAGCAACACCCTAGACTATTTGATTTGAATTTAGACTCAGATGAGAAATTTCAGCCAAGACTGTTTCAACCTTTTGAACTGCCAATCAACATTAAAAGAGATTAAAGTAAACAAGAAGTCCAAAACTAAGAGAGGCAATATGTAAAAGTACTCGTTTTTCTTCAGAAAAAACAAGTGTACCACAACGTCCAAATTTACTGCTTTGACTGAGATTTAAATACAAACATTTTCTTAGAGCTTGGCTATTTCAACCAATCCAATCTTTTTCAACCCTCTTAAATTATAATTTGACCATTTCTTTGTGCTCCGTGCATGCATGAATTAAGCCATGCTAAAGCTTAATCAAATTCAAACCTGAAACAGAACATGATATATTTGTGATTATAATGTCTACAATCCTTCATCTTTTGGATCTTTCTTCAACACTTATAAAACAGCTTATAAGGCTTTTGGGACAAGTCAATCTTGGCCCAAACTTGAAGCTTGACCAAGTTTAGGCCCTGCCACAATTTTTGCCACAATTAACTAGAGATCTAACTTGTTTTCTAATTTTTGGACAAGATCTTTGTGTTATACAAGTTTTGGCCTCCAAGAAACTGATTGAAGTTTGTGGAGTGCGCATTTATTTTTACTTGATGGAACCAACTGTTGGGGAAAAGAGAGAAACAGAGTAAGAGCTAACACTCAGACTCAAATTTACCATCATTCTATTCAGGATTAAATTAACTTGTCAGTTTCTCAACACAACTTAAACAAATCTGTCAGGTTTCATGCAATGAAAGAACAATCTTTTTCCCAAAATCTGTTCTAATCAATATGAAGCAATTCATATATGAATAGTAAAGCAAACAATGTAAACAACCACAACAACACAACAATTTTTACGTGGAAACATTTCCATGAGAAGAAGAAAAAACCATGGGTATTAAACTTGAATAATCAATCAAGCTGGATTTTCAGCCAAGATGGTGCTTGTTTTCCCACTCGAATCGACAATCCCCTTTCTTCTATTCTTGCTCTCAAACCCTCTCTATTACTTGAAGTTGCTTGCTGCCTGTGAATATACAGCAGCCCCTATCTCGTTAAAGAGATATTAAATTAGTCACAATTACCCTTTTTCCCCATGGGAAAAGTTACCTAATTTCCTCCATTAAATAGGGACAATTTCAACAATCTCTCCCTCCATATTTAATTGGGGTACTCCACCAAGCTAGCTTTCCGTCAGCACACGTCAAGCTTCTCCGTTGGTAGAGGTTTACGTATCATATCCGATCCATTCTTGTCGGTATGGATTTTCTCAAGATTCAGCAACTTAGCTTTCAAATCTTTTCGAATCCAATGATACCTGACATCAATGTGCTTGGACTGAGAGTAGAACGTAGAGTTATTTTTTAGATGGATGGTGCTCTGGCTATCACAATACAACACATATTTCTCTTGCTTTAAATCAAGCTCCTTGAGAAATTTCTTCATCCAATAAACTCCTTGCTAGCTTTTTTGATGACAATGTACTCGACCTCAGTCGTAGATATTACAATACATTTCTGCAATCTAGATTTCTGAGAGACTGCTGCTCCAGTAAAAGTCATCATTTACCTCAAAGTAGACTTCCAAAAATCAATATCATTGGCCATGTCTACATCATTCTACACATCCAATGCGTGCTTACCATCACCAAAATATAACCTCTATTTCAAAGTTCCTCTAAGATATATATCTGAATACCCACTTCACTACTTCTCAGTGCTCTTTTGCCGGATTGGAAAGAAATCTATTGACAACTCCAACTGCATGAGCAATATCCGGCCTAGTGCAAACCATGACATACATCAAACTGCCAACTGCTGAAGCATAAGAAACCTTCAACATCTCTTCTTTATCTTTCTCACTTGTAGGACACTGCTTTGGATTGAGTTTGAAGTGAATAGAAAGTCGAGAGCTAACTGGTTTTTCCTTGATCATGATAAACTTTTCCAATTCCTTCTCTGTATTCCTTTCATGAGACAACCACAATTTGACATTTTTCTTGTCTCTAAAGATATGAATACCAGGAATCTGTTTTGTCAGTCCTAAATCTTTCGTAATAAAATATTTACTCAACTCTTTCTTCAAGTTGTTAATCTTGTTGACATCCCGACCAACAATCAACATATCATCCACATACAAAAGTAGAATAATGAAATCATCATTAGAAAAAAAAAATTCACAAATACACAATGGTATGAAGTTGTTCTTTTATACTCATGCTCAACCATAAAGGAATCAAACATTTTGTACCATTGTCGAGAAGCCTTCTTTAGACCATGCAAACTCTTCTTTAGTATACATACAAGATCTTCTTTTCCTTTGACTCTGAACCCTTCAGGTTGGTATCATGTATATCTCTTCTTCTAAATCACCATGGAGAAACGCAGTTTTCATATCATATTGCTCAACTTCAAAATTCATGCTAGCTGCTAACCCTAAAAAAACTATAATAGAAGACATTTTCACCACTAGAGAGAAGATTTCATCAAAATCAACTCTAATAGAAGACATTTGCTGACAGAATCCTTTCACAACTAGTCTTGCTTTATACCTTGGTTGTGAAGTCTGCTCTTCAGTCTTTAACCTGAATACCCATTTGTTTTCAAGTGTTCTATTACCCTCAGTCCTTAGATAGCTTCATTAAGTCATATGTTTTTTTTATCTTGAATAGACATCATCTCATCCTGCATAGCTACCAAACATTTCTTTTTATCCTTATAACTTTGAACCTCATCAAAGCTCTGTGGCTCACCCCCTTCATAGAGTAATGCATACTCATCAAGATGATACTGACTATTTCGATGTCTTTGTCTGGATGATCTCCTAATTGTTGGTTCAGCAGGTGGTTCTGAAATAACCTCATCCAGCTGTTCAGGTGGATCGCCAATATCAACATGATCATTGTTTACCTGTTCTTCATCAACTGTACCATTATGGAGATTTTTTGCATCTCCCCCTTGATTAGTATCAATTGCAAGTGAAGGAGGAGGTAGTGGACACAGGCTCTTATCATCGGAACTAGAAGAACTATCATTTTGAACAATTGTCTTTCTAAGATCTGCAATTGTCTAATCTTACAAAAAAACCACATCTCTAGTTCCGACAATCTTTTTTTGTTTCGGATCCAAAATTATGAATCCATACTCTTTAGTCTTGTTATCAATTTTTGACCTCTCACTTTTAGGAATGTGTACAAATGCTATGCAATTGAACACTCTCAAATGCTCATAGGACATGATGCTACCTAAAAAATCATAAGTCAGTAAATGAATCAGAAAGCACCACGTGGCAAGCTTAGAACGACCAGATTATCCGACCCGGGTTCGACTGACTGGCTTGGTTTGACTGACTGACCTGGTCCGATTGACTGGCCTGGACCGACCGACTGGCCTGGCCTTAGTTGACTGGCCTACGCCTCCTGGCCTAGACTGCTGGCCTAGCTCCCCATGCGTGACTGGCCTAGCTTTCCATGCGTGACTGGCCTAGCTCTTCATGCTTGACTGGCCTAGCTCTTCATGCTTGACTGGCCTAGCTCTTCATGCGTGACTGGCCTAGCTCTCCAGGTCAAGCACGCAGACAAAAATATAAGAAATTCCACTAAGTATGGAAAACATCTCTACAAGGCCATATCATACCCAAAATGCCTTCCACGCGCTCCAAATAATATATTCTAGAGGTTTAGAGTCATTTTTTGACTCAAAAATAGCTTTTGCAGTGAAACAGGATCAAAGCTATCCCCCAGTCAGCAAACAGGACTAAAGCTGTCCCCTAGACAGCAAAACAGGATTAGAGCTATCCCCCAGTCAGTAAAACGTGGATAAGGCTGTCCCTCAGTTAGCAGAACAGGAGCAGGTCTGTCTGCGCGGGGCGCCGCGGAGCTTAGCCTCCACGCCGCGGCATTGGACACCTGCACAACTCCTCTTCATTTTTCATCTTCCAAATGCATTCCGGACAGGCCCCACTTGACCCAAATGATATGTAGCAATCCCAGAGCTGGAACAAGGCTAATCCAAGGCCTGA
>JAYMTA010003579.1:0-13989 GCA_036897625.1 Pelargonium cotyledonis | reverse complement strand
TTCCAGATGAACCCAAATGTAAGGAATGGGTTCTCTCTAGAAAATGTATCAGACTAAAAAAAAGATGGAAACTTTTTGAGATCTAGATGAAAATCCCCAGTTGGCATCTAAAAGATTGAGCAGATATGTCAAAATTCAAAAGAAAAAAAAAGGGAGAGAAAATGGGTTTCACAGAAGAACCAGAGGTGTCAATGACCAGCTTAACCCTTTCAAAGTTTTTTGTCTGCTCCAAAAAATTATGATGGTGATGGTGCTTTCAATCAGACGGAGTTTTGTGTGTTGATATGTTCAGTTTAAGCACTATGTTAGTGGAAGAATCTGAGTTCTTGCTAGAGGAGGCTCCGCAATAGGAATTTCAGGGTTCATATTGATTTTTTTTTATATATATTCTTTTCAATTGTGGTTGTGAAAATTGTTGTTGATTGGCTCTAGTGATGAAATATACAAAAACAAAAAAAAAAAACAGAGAAGAGAGACAAGTTGTTGATGGAATTTGATTTTGTGTTCATGGATTTTGAAAAAACAAAAATCAATTAGTTTGTTGATGTTGATGTTGATTTTGTTATAAGTTTCCAAAATAAAAGAAACAAGTTGAATTTGTTGATGTTGGCTTATGATATCTGCAAATTTTTTGTGGGAGAGATGAAAATTTGTGGTCAAGAGTATTTGAAAGGAGGAGGGTTTTAACTTTTTTTAATTAAAAAATAATTCATTTATATGTCAGCACTTGTTTTCTCCAAATCAGCTGGACATGTCAGCAAGAAGCTATTAAATTTGCCACATGGATGTCACGTGGACTTATTTTTTCAACTTAGTGTGCCAACTCAACACTTTACAGTAAAATAGACGGAAATTAACGGTGGGTACCAAGTTATGTACAAAATAAAAATATAGATACTTAATTAGACACAATAAAAGATTAGATACCAAATTGAATAATCGGCCAAAGTTTAGACATAAAAAAACTTTTATTCCAAAACAAAACAGAGATTTTTTGCGGTTGTCGGCCATTTACCAAACACTATAACAGTATTGCATTACAAACAGAACTTCAATACCCAGAAAAATATAAACAAGATTCACATAAATTTTCACTACAGGGTCACAACAAACAACTGATTATAATAAGTAAGATTGACAAAGATAGAATTAAACATCAACCAAGTGACACACAAAATCATTGATCACGTAACATAAACAAAAAAGTCTAAACTTTGACAAATGGGAGTAAAGAAAATGGCTTCTCCAACCATGTTTCTTGCAAGCAATTCATCGAACACAGTAAATTGACAATATTACAAACAGTTCTACAACATTGTTTGGTAAAACTACTGCACTAAGCTACTTATTCAAACATCATCGTTTTCCTCTTCTTCTTGTATATTAGCGTGCGCAATATAACCGTAGTTTAAAGTTGCATGGACTTGGTTGGCTTCTAGTTGGTAATTTCAATATAATAATTAGAGTAATATTTATGGCAATTTGTTGAAATAAAATAGCTAGTTTAGGGTAAAATGGTAAATTTCTATAATCAAATAATTAATACCACTTTTATATTTGTTCAAGTAGATTTCACAAATCAAATCCTGCTATTCAAAAATCAAAATCAGTCCACTAATGAACAAATCAAAGATTTATGGGGTCATTAATTGTCTTGAACTATCCATATCACTCAATAATCTAGAAAAATATTGGCATCATCACACAATCAAGAAAGATCAACCATGTATCTTCCATCAAGAAACATAAGCCAACATGTCAAGTGTTAACTGTTAAGACTGCGTTTGATCGTATAGATTGGATAGATAAGAATTATATAACAATGATGGATTGCGACAAATCAAAAATTTAATGGACAAACAGTTATGTATTCTAATGTTTGAGGTATAAATAAATAAAAAAATCAGATTTGATATGATTTTATTAATTTTGACCAAATTACCCTCTATTAATTTTAATGTAATCACTCATGTTAAGTTTGTAACACAATTTCAAAAACTAATCATTTTCACTATATAAATACTTGTTGGAGTAACATCAATTCCACATAATTCACGTTTTGATTTGTACGAATTTAAATTTCGAAAATTGTTATTATACGTAATCGCTTAGAAGATAATGAAGGATCCGTTCGAAGCGGCGTTTGAGGAGCAAGCGGACTCGCCACCTGAATCCCCCGTCGCCGCCGCCGCCGCTCAAACTCCGGCCGTCATTGCTACCGGACGAGGCGACATCGACGACGATTACGACGACTACGACACCGTCACCAACACCAACAATAACCATAACCACGACAACGACAATGCTCTGTACCTGTCTTCGGACCCATCGAAATCCAAGGTTTCAGGGATCAATGTACCCACCGCGAAGAACAAAGACGATGACGACGATGACGAAGATGAGGATAATATGGAGGTTGAGCTCTCAAAATTACCCTCCACCGCCGATCCCAACAAGATGGCCAAAATGCAGTGAGTGCCACTTCCTGTTATTTTCAGTGTGTGTTTCAGTGACCTAAAAATTGGATTTTGATCACATTGTCTAGTTTATTGCTCTGATTGATTTGATCCCATTTATTGTTTTGAAGAATTTTGTTGATTGTGATTTGTGGGTCTCGTTAAGGGTTGTTGTTGTTAGGGTTCAGGTTGCTATAGAAATCAGTTTATATGTATATGCATATGCCAACTAAGTTTTTGACGGAAGAGAGTGTTTGGTGATGGTTTTTGTTGAGCTTGAGCATTTGATACTGGTATTTGCTATGTTGGAGACTATTGGGACAAGCCTACAATGACAAGTGAATAATTGTGTCTTAGTTTTGTTGCAAATGTTTATACTTCTGTGAAGTAATGGTGTGAGCATAGGGTTCTTTGGATTCCTTGCAGTGTGATAGGCTTCTTGTCATACTTAATGGCCGTAAACAACATAAATTTGAAAATGTGGAGTATTGGATTTGCTTTTATTGTATATTATAGCTCACAGCTACCTCTACTGCCCACATTTATAATTGTTGACCATTCTGATTAATAATGTATCTGTCTTTTGATGGATTGCTTTGCTCTCTTTTACTTTGACATTGCTCCAAAACACGCAATCCCTGGTTTTCATACAAAGGACAATTCATATTTGCTTGTTGCTCATCATTCATCAATGATCTGTGGACAGTGGAGTTGGAGGGGTGCAGACATTTTCACTTTCTTACGCCTTGAGTATCCATAATGTGATATCCGTGCCAGATGGTGTACATTCCACCTTTTTGTGGAAACTCAATATTACATAGGCAATTGTTGCTCGGTTAACCTTGCGTGTGTCCTAGGGTAGAATGTTAGGCTCATAGATTATATATGACATGAAAGTGCCTAGATCATGGAGTATTTGGTGCTTAGATGATGAAATAGCTAGTTCATGCATGTTTTCAGCGACCCGCTTACTCATATTCTCTCCTGCATGTGTGTAATTGAGAATGCTAGCTTTATAGTTTCTTTGCATTCTGATGAAGTTCTAGTAAGCACTGTATAATTGTAATTAAATTCCTACCTGTTTGCTCTGCTGGGAAAAAAAAAAAAACCATTTCCTGTGTCTTGGAAGTTAGCTAACAAAAAGATGGGGGGAAATCTTTGACATGTATTTCTTCAAATGGTGTGAAAGCCAATAAATAAATAAAATAAAATAAACATATTCAATGATATCCATTTTTCAGCAAACAAATCCATTGTATGAGATATATACACAACACAAGATGGTGTTCACTGTTCAGTATTGTTAGAAGAAAATTTGAACATCTTCATTCTTTCAGAGCTATTCTGTCACAATTCACAGAGGAACAGATGAGTAGATATGAGTCCTTTCGAAGATCTGGGTTCCAGAAAGCCACCATGAGAAGGGTATGCTTGTTATTTATCACTCCCGTGTACCTTTTGTTGTGTTTTGATCAGTGTTTGGTTCTCGCTTTATGATCTGAGATGGTTGGTTCATGTAGATTCTAGACACACGGATTTTATACCAGCTGCTAGTTCTACGCTGTGCCTTGTCTGGAGCCTTCTTTAGCTTGAGATAGGTGATTTGACTAAGTTTCTTACTATTCATTTTTCTCTGATGACGTGACTGCAGTTATTGGTGAGCATCACTGGAAGTCAGAAAATTTCTTTACCGATGACAATTGTGGTGTGTGGTATAGCAAAAATGTTTGTTGGTGAACTTGTTGAGACAGGTAGCTGTCCTTTTTTCATATTTTGTTGAAATGTCATGTTTTACAAGTTTTAAACCCTAGGACCTAAAAGGTGGAAGAAACTACATATCCTTGGGCTGTAGGAATTAGGAACTTTGCTAGAAATAGATGCAATTGCAGCCCTGCTATATATGCTTTCCCATTGACATGTTGTGAACCTCCATGCAACAAACTTATGACGTAGTGCTTTTCTTAGTCCGAAAATAGTCATTTCAAATAGTTCAACCCGATGTGCTTCACTCAGTGACGTACGTGTTATGATTGGCAGCTAGAATGGTTATGACAGAGAGGAATGAATCGGGGCCAATCAGGCCTTGCCACATCAGAGAAGCGTTTAGAAGACTAAAGCTCGAAGGAAAAGTACCTAGGAGATCAGTGCCAAGACTATTTTAGAAGATGGGATGATCCAAGATCCAACATCTGCGACCAATGCTCAGGTTTCCTGTTTGACATTTATTTCATTTTACATTTTTGCAACCTTCACAATACCATATTGCATAGTAGCATTTTCTGTCTGGTTCAGATTAATTGTATCATGTTTTACTTGTTAAATAACCATTCTCGTCACAGGCAATAGGCATTGTATTGTATTTATTCTCCGCTGCTACCAACCAAATAACTAGTGTTTGCTGTTAGCTTGAAAGTGTCACAACCCGCGAACGAGTTTTATATTACCTACACTCTGCTGAGGAATTCTTGGGGATCATATCTTTTCACATTTTGGACTTCCTTTCTGTCAACTTTCAGTACACAAATTGTAATAATCTTCAGTCACAGCTTGTTGAATTATAGAGTGCATAATAAAAATGGTCTTTTGGGATGTGATTGCAAATATGTCATTGTAATTTTACAAAGGATTGTCATGATATCAGTCAGATTTAAATTATATGACAAGGACTGGTTATGAGTTTTGTTTATGAATATTTGGTTAGTTGTGACTCATGAGTATATTAGTTTGGAAGTGGATGGATCTACAGGACATTGTCTTTTATAACAATATTAAAATCTATTTGGCCATCAAATTGATCAGTGTTTTTAATGTATATGTTACAAAACCACCTTTTAGTTGAATTGTATATAATTATATCCATAAAAAGGTAATGGAAAAATTATAGTAGTAGTTTCAAGTTTGAAGATATTTTTATATCCCTAAACCAGTTTTTAGTTGCAACCTATGACTGAAAACTCCATCCGACGGAGCTCCCGAAATAAGCACGAGAGCGAAGAGGCTTTGCTCTCCAACTTGTTTCGAAAGACTTTTTAGTTCCTAAGAAACCAAATAGTTCATGCAGTAATGAAGCATAAAGAGGGTCGAATAAGACCCCTATCAGGGAGATGTTGCACATTATTATGTATTTGCAAAGCTAGATATGTTGTTCATTTCACTGATCATGACAAATGAAAATACATATTTTTTCATTTGTTTTAAAAGAGTATAGTCTTCATTAGCTTCCTATCTGATTTAGCTTTCGACAAAAATTTGTTGAGAATTTTGTTTATCATGTAAATCAAATATATCATTGTTGTTTAAAATCTCTCATTACAGCCTATCTATGTCTCTGGATCACATGTTTACTTTTCTTATTATTTACTTTCATTATCAATATTTCACCACAATACTTGTTTATATATAGCTTTTTAGTGTCAATCGCCTGCGAGTCTAAATAATTATTCTACAGTTTACATCCTTGTGAATTAGAAACTCGGACTCTCATGAGTCCTATATTACTTGTACGACATCGGTACACTTGTCGAGTGAGTGATAATCTTTTGTCACACACAAATGTCGCACCGAGTTTTTGGCATCGTTGCCGGAGAGCAATTTTGCGACCCGAAAGCGAGTGCCAAAGGTTTGGTGTGTGCCGAAATTAACGCTGCCTAAATGTGTGATTCCTTGCTCCCATGCAAGCCATTCAACAACATCGGCTTCATCATATCCAATGGGAACCGCTTCGGCTTTATGGGATTTTTGCAAAGAAATCGAGCACGAGCGATAGGTTCTGAGTCAGAAGTAATTGAATGGCTTCGAGAAATTGAGGCCGCTAGACCTTGTTCTTAACCCTCTTTCTAAGCATCCCCTCATTTTGTTTCTTGTGTCCTGATCCTTTCTCTCTATATTTTGTTTTTGTTGTTCACTTCTCCCTTTCATGAGATATAATAATTTTCTTCCGTTTAACAAGTATCTTAATAAAAATATCGTTTGCTGATAAAATTTGTATATATATATATTACGAAGGATGTGACTACTTCCGTATCATATGCATCTCCTAAACCTTTGGAACTTCATACTCTTGATCTGTTTTGGGCATGTTTATGTACTTGATTAGAGTTTAATTGTGAATTCATACTCAAAGCTCGAAAGCATGTGTTTTTGAATTTACTCTAAAAGGAAGTACCATATAATCCTGTTTTTGACACTTCTAATCATCTATCTCTTTCATTTTTCTTAACTAATAATCTAATATCATTGCAACAACCTTATTACTAACTCAAAGTTAAAGAATATATTTTTTTTAAACTTCAAGAAATTGTCTTTTGTACACAACCTTCACAACTAGGACATCAAAACCATTGTTTCTAGCCCTTTCTCGAATTGAAATCAGGATGACTAGTCTTCATTATGTTAATAAAAAAGTTGAGTTACGCAATGTTAAAGTGAATGAAATAAGTCTCACATCGGATAAATATAAAGCGTAAATATTAAATATAATGGTAGAAGTGAAACCTTATTAATAAGGTTGACATTTTAGATTGGGAAGCCCAAACCATTATGTTTAGCCCGTTATTGATAAATTTCATAATATACTCTATTGACATTTTACTTGATGTCATTTTTTCTTGATTAAACAAAGCAATTACTTGATGTCGTTTTTTCTTGATTAAGCAAAGCAATTTTGAGCTATTTTGCATGAGGTTGTATTCAACATCAGTCACTCGGATATCTTTACTCGTTGGTGTCTCCTTTTATGTATGAATTTTAATCTCCAAATTATAATTGTTCTTCTTCAAATCCTCATATTTAGATCAGCTTGTCTTCAGCTTATTTTTCTCTAAACCTTCAAATAATAAAACCATTTGTTAAAAAAAGTTGGGAAGCATTTGAAGGAGCACGATGCCTACTTCTTGAGAGAAAGAAAGAGAGAGAAAATGAAATGTCTATCTTGCCCCTTGAGTTTTGATGGTTAGACAAATGGAGCTATTTAAATAAGAGGAAATTTCACATGAGTACTTTTACTATTGACTTAAATCACATGTGTGTCAAAAACTTTTTTTTAAATCAAATACACACTTAAACTATGACATAACCTATCCATCAGTTAAGTTTAACATATTGACCCATTTTGATCATTTTTTACTTATAATACCAATTTTACCCTTATGTTCATTGTTCATGGCGTTCTTGAATTTGTTCTTTCGTGTTCTTGAGGTTTCAAAATCAAATCACACAACAAACAAACACCCCACAACATAATCCCAATTAAACAATATGATTACCCAAAAATATAACTGACATGTCCAGCTTAGAACAAAAAAAATAAATGAATTCTAGCAATCTTCACATCTAATTTCCAGTGCCGCCTCACAAGCTTATCATCCAATCTCTGTTTGGCTTCTCTGGCCGCGCCCCTCTTAGTTTCTCGTTTCATGTTCTTTCTTTATCGATTCTTTTTGTTGTTTTTACTTTTAAAATCAAATATATTTAATCAGATTTCAACATCAAAGAAGCTATACTTATACAAATATTTTGGGAAAGAAATTTATATTACCAGTAAAGATATGTAGTTATAGTTAGATTCAGAGTGCAAAGAAAAAGAGGGTCACCCGAGAGGTGGGCGTGGGCGACAACAACCAGCTTGTGTTCACAACACTCCGCCCTGATGGAACCGTCTCCGGCGAGCACCCAAGAAGCATCCTAGTCATTTATGATATCTGCACCATCGATTATATTTATATCATATTCTGTTGGTTTTGTTGTTGAGAAAAAGAGGAATGACTATAGAGTGGATGAAAGGTGGGGATCTAAGTTTCATTTTGAATGGAAATCTGAGTTTTTCGGCTCGATTATTCAAGAAAATGAAATACGATTTCGTCACAAGATGATTTTATTTTGAGTTATTGAGTTTAATTTTGGGGGAGTGAGTTTTGATAAATCTGAGTTTTAGTTTTCTTTTTTCAGATTTCAGGTTCAATTTTAATTCTTGTTGAGATTTGGTTTCATTTTCCATTTGATATTGATGAGATGATTCATGTTAATTTTATTATTACTGTTACATTTATTTTGGATTTGTTTGTTCTTATTTTAATTTTGATTTGGTAGGAATTTTTTTCCAGATTTGAATATTACATGATTTTGGGAGTTGGCCGAATTCTTAAAATGTTTGAAGTTTCCGCCGAAATCTTCAAACATTTGAAGAATCCGGCCAACTTCCAAGGTACAATAATAATACAAATGTAAATAGTAGAAATAAGTAAGGGTAAAATTAGTATTTAAATTTTTTTAATGACATGTGCAATGCACATGATGAAAGATATCAATTTTTCGTTAAACTTAACAGATGGATAGGTCATGTCATAATTAAAGTGTGTATTTGATTTGAAAAAAAGTTCTTGACACACGTATAGTTTAAGCCAATAGTAAAGAGCACGCATATGAAATTTCTCCTTTAAATAATGACTCAATTTTAATATCTTATAAAAATTATTGTGCTTAACAATTATAAAATATTTATTCCACTAAAAATTCATTTTAACTCCTACTTAATGGACTTTTGGACTCATATTCCCAACCTAACAAACAGAGAAAACAAGGGAAAATTAAAGATTTTTATAAGCTAAATGGCGATTTCAACAGGAGAAAACAATCCTCAGCTAATAAATTATTTTTAATAGATGATGTCACATAAATAATTTACATTTATTTTCATCTCAATAAAGTTTTAAGTGCAAAAAGTTTTATTCAGGTTCATTTTGTTTATCTGTTTAGGTATTTAATTATGGATATCTTGAGAGACTCCGCACTATTAGCAATTGTCAATTTTAAGCCGTTTTATCACACCCAGACTAATCTCACTCGAGACTTAGTTACAGTTAAAACTTCTCACCTCTCCCCATAGATGTGTTGAGTGGGGATCGAACGCAAATATTTTTTCACTCACACAACCTATCTTACCAACTGCGTCACAATATGTGGGTATTTTGTTTATCTTTTGGCTGAGAATAATACAAAGGAGATGAAATGGGTGTTTTGGAGATTGTAGCTGAATAAAGAATAATAAAAAAAATATAAACCTCATAAGTATTTACTATTTTTTAAAATAAAAAAGAAAAAGCAAGAAAAACTCAATTCATTGCAGCTTCAGCCTTGAACCCCTTCCTCTGCCCTTTCCCCAAAAGACTGTATACATTAACATTACATTCACCATATCCTGTTTTCTCCTTTCCTCTCCAAATTCACTCAATACTGTGATCAAGGAGAAGGAACTTCTTTACTCCATGGTGAGGGCCATGCCATGAACATCACTCACTTCAGACCCCATTTTCATTATTTCTTAATATTATCACTCTCTTCTTCTTCTTCTTCTTCTTCATGTGCACTTCTCCTCAGTCTCTCTGACTTCACTTGAAGATCTTATTAATTCTTGTTTTGGATATTCATACATATCTTTATCCTCATGAGGTCTGCTTGCCAATTCCATTCATCTTCTCTCTTTTTTTCTTATTCATCATCATATAATCAATATGTTACTGCTCTTCCTCCATTTGTAATTACTAATTTCAACATGTTCTTGTTGAATCCAGATTCTCAATCTGCTGCTTGTTTTATGTATTTCTGATTTTGTTGAATGTGTTCTGGGATTGTTCCAATTCTGGATTATGAGTCCTTCAGATCTTGATTTGTGTATTTTGTTTGTATTTAGAGTTTTTGTTTGATGCTGTGTTCACAATTTACAGGTACCAGAGAGTGAGCCCAGAGAGTGTTCCTCTGGGCAATGGAAGAAAATCCAACTCCAAAACCACCAGCGACGACGACGACGGCAGCAACGGCGGCTTCACCGGCGCTTGCACTACATCCAGGTCTCCATTCAAAACACAAGACCCTCAAAACCTCTCCGGCCACCACCACAGTAGGACGCTGGAGGGCAGCCCCACCCACAATCACAATCTCAATAACAACGGAGCATTTGGAAGTGGAAGCGGCGGTGGTGGTGGTAGTGGTGATGGGCTGTTGCAGTGGGGGCATAAAAAGAGGTCCAGGATCTCAAGAACTGAGATCCGAGAATCAGTCCAGGCCATCCAGAAGCACAAGATGCGGAGGAAAGCGCCTGGACTGGAGGCGGACAAGGCGTCCGCCACCACCACTACCTCCACAGCCGCCGCAACCATGAAGCCTACCCATCCCCTAACCGGCTCCTTGCCGGCCCAAGGTCTTAGAAATGGGATTGCCCCGAACAGGTATATTTATTTCTTTAGATTACATCAATACCTTTGCTTTGATTGATTTTTATTTATGTGCTTTCTTTTGAGGGTTGTTCATCTGGTTATGAATTTTTGATATCATTTTTGTTAGCTTTGGTTCAGTTTTGATTCTTTCTGGATCTAAAAGACCAAACCCTTCCACACTTTACCTTTCTACCCCTTCAACAGCATTTTATATTTTTTTTTCAGTTTTTGTAGCTTACAATGTTTGTTGGGTTAGAAATTAGAATCTCTCTCTCTATTTCTCTCTCAAGAGTACTCTCTTAGAGTCTTGATAATCCAAATTCAATCCATTTGATCAACACTCTTTAATTATTTTCTTAATTTTCCAGAAATTGAAACTCATATTGGTGTTGCTGCTTTTCCACATATATATATTTATAGAGAGAGATGCTTTTCTTCTTTTAGGTGCCCTATTAAATTCCATCTTTCCTCTCCTGTGTGTGTCCTCTCTAACTAACCCAAAACCAACCCTAAATTTCCAAGTCCCACATCATCATCAAGATATAAATAAATTAGTTTGTTATTTTTTTTATTGAGCATGTTCAGGAATATAGAAGAGCAATCATCAGTCTCAGTGCCATCATCAAGAAATGGGGGTGGGTCTAGATCTGCAGCTGGAAAGCGATCTCTTGTATTTTCATCGCCTTCCAATGGAGCATTAGGCCACATGGAGGGAGGTGGTATTGAATCTTCTTCTCTATCACAGCATCAGCACCAGTTACAGGCCAAGAACAGCACACCTGTTGTTGTTGCTGTGGCTGAGAAGGTGGTGTTGGAGTGTCCTAGAATATACTTGACTTTGTCCAGGAAGGAGAAAGAAGATGATTTTCTAGCCATGAAAGGCACTAAACTTCCTCAGAGACCTAAGAAAAGACCCAAGAACATTGATAAAGCTCTTCAGGTATTTTACCATATTTAATTTGTGTTTATATTATGCTACCTTAATCACTTGATTTTCAGTTGCTCCATTATTTATTTTGAAAGAACCATAAATTAGTACAAATATTTCAGTAAAGCTAAACCAATAAATAACTAAATTTGAGATGGGTTTGAAGAATTTAATTAGTTATACATATTTGCATTTGGGTTGGTCGCTCGCTCTCCACAAGGAGATTTATTGAAATTTAACGCAGTGTTATCACATGACAGTCTTGGTCTAATATGAGTTAAAAATAATTGGACTCATTTTTTTAATGAGATGTTGACTCCGTCACAAAATAACGTCATTTATAAAAGATAAGATAATTACTATAAAAAAAAATAAGATACTTATTTTTAGACTAGACTATATTATAATAGGTAAAAAAGTATATGAATCCGAAACGGTTATTGCGTTCGTTCTCGTTGGTTTCCTTTATTAAGTGCGGTGGGTATTTAAAAATATATCGAATAATTAATTTTGTTCAACTATTTTGTTGATTTAGTTGTATCAAACAACGTACTAATTGAGGAAAATAATTATTTAATGTATTTTAAATTTCGTGTAAGATGGTTTACCATAAAAATTATCTGTACAAAATAATAATAGAATGGGGGTTGTTTGGCAGTATTGCTTTCCTGGGATGTGGCTGTCTGACTTGACAAGGAGTCGGTACGAAGTTAGAGAGAAGAAAAGTGTGAAGAAGCAGGTAATCCAATCACACACTCTCTCTCTTACTCTCTTGTTGTTGACTTTTTTTTTTCTTTTCTCAACGCTGTTTTTGGATGTTGCTTAGATTTTCTTCTTTAAATGATTTGAAATGAAATACTGGTCAATTAATTTGAAATTTGGAAATAAATAAAAATGAGAGATTGTAGGGTGGGTTTGTTGAGAAAATTAAATATTGAAATGAATTCATGGCAATAATAAATATGAAAATGATTAGTGCATGTAGATAGATGTGTTGCATTTACAACTAACTGACTCGGATGAGCAACTGGCCAGGTCACTGGGTCGAACGAGTAGGCCTATACGTACATGTACATGTGAAGATCCGCATACTGATAAATATGGTTGTTTTGAAATGCAGCAGCAACAAAAGAGGAGAGGACTGAAAGGAATGGAGAGCTTGGACAGTGATTCATATCAGTAGCTGTAATATCTGCTATGCTCTCTTCTGTTTTGTTTTCTTGTGTTTGTGTCCGCCAAAGATAGGATTGGTGGTTTTTGTATTTTTTTTCTTCTTTTTTGTTGTTGCAAATTGCAGAGCAACTCATAGAGAGATGCCAGGTGGTCTGTTTCTATTGGTTGTTGTGTTCTCACCAGTTACAAAACAAAATCCACTTGAGCACATAGACAGTTTTGGAGGGAATGTTATCTCCTGAGCTGCATCCCAATATAATTATGATGGGCCCGTCCGGTCCTCTCAATTCTCTCTCTCTTATTTTACCCTGGTTTTTTTCTTTTGCTTTTGGTTTTTAAATTTCTACCAAAACACATGCCCTATTTTTGTGTGAATATCTTACTGTATTAGTGGTAAATAAAATTAATTTAAACAACAAAAAATAAAGGTAATTACGTATAGGTATCATTTGGTAACGGGAAAGTAATTTTTTTCATAATGTTAACTTTTCCGGAAAAGTTGATAAGAACATTAATGCAAAATTTTGAGTTGTGAAAAATGAATGCTACGTTAGGCTAAAAATTGCAGAAGAAAAAGTTAAAGAGTCGAAAAATATTAAATAATTACTTAATTATCTTTTTAATTTATCATATCTATTTTGTCTTAATTGTATGCAAGTAATTATGTTGACTCATATGTAAATTTAAATACTAAAGAGTAAATCAAATATCTTACATTATTATATTATAAATATTTAATTATTTAAATATATTTATAAATATATTTTATTTTATTTTATGTTTATGATATTAAAATTTTAGTTTACAATTTCTTGAAAAATGAGAGACAAATATATATTTTTTTATGTCGAATAACATGAGTTAATTATTTTTGTTTTGAAAAACTAAGGACAGTATTGACGTTTAATATAAAAAATGAAGGGTATTACAATTATATTACTTTCTCACCACTTGAGAAAGTATATGAGATTTTAAAATATCACCTTCCCATTGAGATTTTAGATTCTCATGTGTGTGGGATAAGTAACCAACTTGGAAATGTTAATTTCTCACACTTTTCTTGATTGATTTACCAAACATTGAATTTTAGTTTGATAATAACTTGCCGTTATCACCTCAATTTGCCGTTATCAGAAAGAAAAAAAATTCCCAAACGATTCCCCAACTTATGTAGTATTAGCGTTTGTTTAACAAATTTTAATTCAATTCCAAGGATTTTGGG
>JAYMTA010003578.1:0-13990 GCA_036897625.1 Pelargonium cotyledonis | reverse complement strand
CATTTGAGCACCGGGACGAGATCCTTTAAAAACCTCAACACTTTGAGTAGTATCCTAATATATATGTTCGAGCATATATAGTGACCCGTTTTGGTGGATTCCTAGTCTAATGGGAAGCTTTTGAGATAACCTGACGATGCAAGATCCTTGGAGGCGACTTATAGAGGCTAATTGGGAGCCTTTACGTGTGTTCCACCTCTTCTCAAGACCTTGAATGTGAGTTGTCTAACAACGAGACAACGTTCAAGATGAAGAAAATGTGCTTTGTCGCAACAAAGATCTTTCTATCATCTCATGTTAGTCTTGAAGAGCCTTAATTGCAATAAAGTATTAACAAATGAATCAAACTTGACAAGGGATCTTCCTCGCAAGAAGATCTTCCTTTCAACTCGAGTGTCACAACAAGGGCTCTTCGTCACGACAAAGGTCATTCCACCTGCCAAAGTCAGTCGCGATGAAAGTCTCTAATGGGTGCAAGTTTTGTAATCGTGGTGAAAGCACGGGAAGCGGGTCCACGAAAGTGCACTTTGGGAGCAACAAATCCGTAGGCGCATGCTTCTAGAGCAAGTCTGCACACTTTGTGGCGTCACTCGTCATTTAAACTTTATAATTTTTCTAGTAGCATTAACATTGGTAGATTTTAGTTGAAATCTCACTAGCCATAGTATATGGGAAGGTCTTGTGTACTTGTCGATCTTTAGAAGCGTGCCGGATGGGGTGGTTGAGCTTGTGCTCGAAAATGTTCGAGGTTTTTCAAACTAAAGGATGATCTTCTTGTAGTTGTTTCTTTTCTTTGTCTACCAAGAAAATATAACAAAAAAACTATAAACACGGGAAATAAAATCATTACAAATCATAAGAAAAAACAAACATTAATAATCAAATCTAAACACAAAACCAAAACCCTTTCAAGTAAATATTTAACTAAAACAATACTAGTAAATAACATCATCAATCCTTCGAAATTTGAAATACAAATCTCAATGTGGTTGAAAAGAATTGGGCGGTACCCCAAAACTAAAACAAAATCCATGCACAACAACTTCAAAGATTTATTTGCAAATTGGTGGCAACAAAATAAACCACAACCAAACCATATTACTACACACCTCACCACCTTTTTATTTTATTTTATTTTATTTTACACGTATTATAAATGTATAACGCAAAATATGGGATCGCCAATAATAAAAAATTATTATTTCACTGGTGGGGCCGAGGGAAATAACGTGTGGACCCCACCCCTAAAACCGCGGGAATCAGAAAAAGAAAAAGAAAAATAACTGTTTTGACTTTTTTGCAGCACAAACAAACAACGAAACTGTAAACCCACTCGAGTTGGTGGGCCCTACACTTTGTGCCGGCTGACGATATCTGACGAGAGACTGCGTCTTCTGACGTGTTTTGCTTTGATTGGGTCTTAAGTTTCACATCCGTACGCACGCGGCGTAGGGGAGCGTACCCATTCAGCAAAGTTAAGTTTCTTGTGTGCGAACGTTGTTTTCGTTTTTAAATCTCAACCGTTAGCTGAGATGACCGTGATGTCATCCTATTTACCCTTCACGTTTATTTTTCTACTATATAAATTTTTTTTTGGGTAATTACAATAAACCATCGTCATTTTAACTTCATTGGATGATCAAAGAAAATAATGGACCGCCGCGCTAGGTCAGATCGCCACCAGCCTCTTCGCCAAGATCGCCGCCGCCATTCTCAAGCCATGGATCACCACTCTGATCGTCGCAATCAGCAGTCCAAGCATACTCATTCGCAACAATCAAGCCCCTGTACCCTTTACATAGGAAACCTTCCACCATCTATAAACCCTAATTGGTTGTGGGACATATTTGATCGCCATGGTTCAGTGACACACTGCTACATCCCGAAAAACCCTAATGGATTTGGCCGCCATTTTGGTTTCGTCTCCCTATCTTCGTATGCTGATGCATACAGGGTTATGGGCATTCTGGATGGCACTTCTTTATTGGACCACCGTCTTTTTGTTAAGTGGGCGAAAGGCCATCGCAAAGCGAAATCAGCCAGACCCTAGAACCCTAATCGGACCGCCTCCTCATCTTACTCACGTATGGTAGCACCCAAATTTGGTCCAGCCCCGCGAGCCCCAGACCTGCCTCGTGACCTAGTTGTTCCACCATCTACAGTTTCGCAGCATTGCCTAGGGTTTGCATCGCGATCCATTTTGACTAAGCTTCGTTGGAGCATTCTTGCCGTTTCCCGTTTTATGGTATCAGACTCTTACCTTCATGAGGTTATCAATAGCAAGGGTCCCACCGAAAATACTGTTCATTCCCTTGGTCGTCAGATTTTCGTACTCAGGTTTCCGAATAAAGGCTATTTCAAGTCAATGGCCGAGTCAAATTGGTCATGGTTGTCCCGTTAGTTTGCTTCTTTCCATGATTGGAATAAGTTTAAGGGTAGTGGAGGTCAGTTCTATTGGTTGGCGGCAAGCGGCATACCTCTTCATGCATGTCATGTTAACTCGGTCGGTAGTTTGGCCCGTACTTTTGGAGACCTCATTTGCGTACACCCCTCGTTTGACAAAGGCCACTTCCTCGATCGAGCTCTCTTCCTCATTCATTCCTCGGAACTTGCTCCGGTTTGGAGGATCATCTCTCTTAAGCTCAATCAAAAGATCTTCAATGTGGCCATCTCGAAATGTATTGATCTCCCGTCTTTCCCGGACGCCCCTCATGATGATTCCATGTCTGAATCTGCCGACCCTCGGACCCCCTTCATCCGGGAAGCCCTGCACATTCCCACCGCAGCGCTAATTTTGAGCAGTCTGATGATGTTGACAGATCCAATATTGGGCATGAGGCCCATTCTCGGCTGGCTAAAAATACGAATGAGCCTTTTCTCCCTGTGAACCCTTACTCCATGCATTCCACATCTTCTTTTCACCATGAAAATTTAGGTCACAAATATTCTTCGAATGCAGATGCGGCACTTAAACAACCTCTGCTTGCAAGTCTGCCTCTACCTCGTCGTATGTTCACTGAAAAGCGCTCATCGAATCTGCTTAAAGCTCCCGACTCATCGTCTATCTCGGAACACAATTAAACTCTCCATCGCACTTGGGTACAACGGTTTTTGACGTTTGTAAGGATTTGGGTATTACTGCGTCAAGCTCGTAGGAGTCTGCTATTGAGCAACTTCGTGTTATCGAGGTTGCCGCCTCCCGTCATTAGTTCGGAGCTTTGAGCTGGTTCTCCCCCGGTATGTCTCTTCTCTCTTGGAACATTCGAGGAGCATCGGCGACTCATAAACGGGATCGTCTCAGGTCCCTTATTCGTAAACATAAACCTTCAGTTGTATTCATTCAAGAAACTAAAATGCAAGATGTTTCCACTTTTATCTCAATGAGCTTTTGGTGTATCTCTACGTTGGACTTTCGTTTCTCGCCTTCTTACGTTATGGGATTCTTCACTTTTCAATTTTTCGGACTCAGTTATTGGCAAAAGTATCATTGCTCTCACTGGATTTTGGGCTCCCTTTGATTGTCAATGTTTGTTGATTAACGTCTATGGACCAATCCCTGATAATGATAAAGCATCTCTGTGGTCTCGGTTGCACGTCATCATTTCTTCAACTCATTTGCCATGTATCGTGGCGGGCGATTTTAATGCAATTCGAGTACCCTCAGAACGTAGTAGTGGCTTGGAAAGCTAGGCTTCAATGGCCGATTTTAATTCTTTTATTGATGATAGTGAGCTTTTTGACCTCCCGCTTCAGGGCAAACAGTTCACTTGGTACGGTCTGGATAATTTGGCGAGCAGATTAGATCATATTCTTATTTAATCGGATTGGCCTCTTGATTTGGGATCTTTCACTCAGATGGGTCTGCATTGGGGCTGTTCGGATCATTTTCCCGTTCTCCTGGCATTATAGAGTGTTGATTGGGGACCCTGGCCTTTTAAATTCTTTAACTTCTGGACGTCGCATGATTCTTTTCAGGCTACGGTATCGCAGGCATGGTCTTCTTTCTCGGTTGAAGGTCGTCCTTGCTTCCGGTTGTGGACTAAGCTTAAGCTTCTAAAAACTGTTCTGCGCACTTGGAGTTTGGAGTCTTTCGGTTGCTTGATTGTACAGTGGCCTCCCTTGAAAGATCAATTGATGAACTGGACATCCTAGCCGAGGCGGGCCCATTTTTTATCTTTGATCAATCCCGTCTATCATCACTTGTGGTGGAGCTTCACCTATCTTCCCGGGCTCTAAGTAGCTTTTGGAAGTAAAATTCTCAAAGTCGTTGGTTGTCCGAGGGAGATTGAAAAACGGGGTACTTCCATCGACTTGCTTCTTTTCGCAATTCCCAAAATCGAATATCGGATGTCATGAACGGTGATCATTAGGTCACAAATCCAGAAATTGTTAAAAGCCTTACTTGTGGGTTCTTTAAAGCTCGACTGATGGTTTGGTCTCGAATAGAGTTACTATAGAAGGCCTGCATTTCAAAACCCTACCTTCTCATGCATCTGACCAACTTGAGAGACCAGTGACATTTGATGAAGTCCAGAATGTGGTTTTCAGTTTTGATGGCTCGCGTGCTCCCGGTTCTGATGGTTACAGTATGTGTTTTTTCCAGTTCTGCTGTGATGTGTTTGCCCTTGATCTTATCGCCTTTGTTCAAAGTTTTTTTTGAAACGGGCTCTCTTGGTAAAGGTCTCAATTCGGCTTTCTTGACTCTGATTCTGAAAGTTCAGTATTCTTAAGGTTTTAACGACTATAGGCTTATTATTTTGGTCTCGGCTCCGTATAAAATCAATTCTAAAATTTTGGAAAATCGCATGAAGCCTTTCATCGGGGGTCTAATAAGTGATGTTCAAAGTGCTTTCATCAAAGATTGCCAAATTTTAGATAGTGTTCTCATTGCTGGGAAAATTATTCACTCAGCTCGTCGTCGGTCTCGGACTCCCTTCGCTATCTTGAAGCTTGATTTCCAACAAGCTTTTGACAGGTTAGACTGGTCATTTATTAATACTTGTATGAGAAATATGGGTTTCAGTCCTAAGTTTCATTTTTGGGTTCAGTCATGCCTTGCCTCCTCTATCTCTGTTCTTATTAACGGGTCTCTTTCGAGTGATTTTGACTGTAGCCAAGGCGTCAAGCAAGGCTACCCCTTGCCGCTATATCTTTTTATTATTATTGCGGAGGCCCTTCATTTATTGCTTGCTCGGGCTGAGGAGTGGGTTCGGCTTGCCGGTATCAAAATTGGTTCTTTTGCGGTATCTCATCTTCAGTTTGCCGACGACACCATTCTTTTTTTGGACCTCTCTAATGCAGCAAATTCAGTAGTTAATTTGAAGGCCGTGCTCCATGGTTTCGAGGTTGCTTCTGGGCTTGCCATTAACTACAATAAATCCCGACTAATCGGGTTAAATCTAGCCCCTATTCATGCCCAAGAGCTGGCGAACCAGCTGGGTTGTAGCGTTGCTACTATCTCATTCTCTTGTTTGGGATTTAAGCTCGGAGCAAACCACTGTCGGGTAAACACATTGGAAGGTATCATCGAAAAATTCCGTAAGCGCTTATCTTTATGGCAATCCAAATACATTTTCATGGGTGGTAGACTAACTCTGATTCGAGCAGCTTTGCAATCCCTCCCATTATTTTATATGTCACTTTTTAAGGCCCCTAAGAAAGTGTTGAATTCGTTAGAGGCTATAGAGTGGAAATTTTTGTGGAGCTCATCTCGTGATCGCCGCAGTATTAATAAGGTCCGTTGGGAAGTTGTGGTCTCGAAACGTATTTACGGGGGGTTGGGGGTTCGACAACTTTATCTTGCAAATGTCAGTTTAATGGCGAAATGGTGGTGGAAGTTTGCCTCTCAACCGAACTCTTTATGGAAAAATTTGCTTTGCCCAAAATATGGATGAGATCCGGACTCTTGGAGCCTTGAGACTTTAAACTCGTCTCATCTTACCCCAATTATGTCTTCTATTTTGGATCTCCGTCATTTAAGTGGCTTTCTCGATGTTATTGGTGAGAGGTCTTTCCGTTGGGTAGTCAGTAATGGGCGCCTTGTTAAATTATGGACTGATCTTTGGATCACAAATTTTAAGCTCAAGATTAAATTTTCAAGGCTAGTCATTGTCTGCAACCGCAACCTCAGATCTATCATTGTTGAGGCTGCTCTCTCTCTTCTTCGGTCTGACCCGCACGGCATGTTCGGGCGTCAGCTTCGGGTCTGGGAAGCTGAAACTCTTGTGGAGCTGCTACAGGTAACAATTGGGGAGTCATTATCTACTTCTGTCCCAGACCAGTTGCTGTGGTCTTGCTCCAAGTCTGAAACCTTCTCTACAAGTAAGGCTTACGATATTCTTTATCGGCAATCTCCACATGTTCGTTTTGTTTGTGCGAGAGCTATTTGGAGACATGCGGTGCCTCCAAAAATTCAATGTTTTGCGTGACTTGCGGCCCTTGATAGTGTCCCGTGTAAGGAATATTTGGCTCGTCGCTGCATATTGCCTCAAGGTTCGGATCTCTTTTGCAAATTTTGTGACTCGGAGATTGAATCTTGTCCCCATCTTCTAGTTATGTGTGACTGGTCTTGCAAGGTTTGGTATGGAGTTTTAAGTTGGTGGGGTGTTTTTCTGCCCCTTCCTTCTTGTTGCTTTGATACTATTTCTTCTTGGTCGTCGGGGTTTGTTGGCGGGAAGTTATGTCAACGGGTTCGGAATTCGATCAGCCTATTCACTCTTTGGCACATTTGGCTTGCGAGAAACGTTCTCACCTTCTAGGACAAGTTTCCGAACTTTCGAGATATTGTCCTTCGAGTTCAAAGCTTTAGTTTCTCTTTGCTACATTGTTTTGATGTTTCTCTTAGTTCCTTGCATTTTAGTTCTTGGGTAGCTTGTCCATCAATCTCTTTGAGTTGATGTCGTCTTTGTGCTTTGTATTTCTTTTTGCTCCTTCGGGTTGCTTTAATACAAAGTATCGCTTGCTTATCAAAAAAAAAACAAAAAACAAAAAACAAAATAACAAAATAAAAAACACATGATCCTCCTCTGATTTAATAGTCGACAACTAACTACCCTATATTTTTATTAAAACTGTAAAATGTTGAATCTAATGGAAAATCACTAATTCCGTCAACTTTATGGGCCAAATTACCATTTTGCCCTCAATTTCACTTCAAATTTTCAAATATATGCCACTGAAAAAAAGAGAATAAAATAAAGGAAAAATCATAAGTTTTAGCTCAAATCTCTGTTTTGATTGATTCTTGTCTTGATTTCATGTAATTTTTCAAGAGGAACATGAATATGGATTTAAAACTTGAAAAAAATAAAATTTTCTTGACAAAATGAAGCATTTACAGATCTAGTTTGATAAAAAAATTCTGGAATTAGTTGAAAATGAAGAAAAATACATAACTTTGTATCATGAGCTTTGATTTGAGTGATTTTTGACATGATTTCAAGTATTTTTTTAATATGAACAAGAATATGGGTTCAATTTTAAAAAATAATGAAGCTTAATGGCTTGAAATCGATGATTTACATATTTTAAAAAATGAAAAAGTTTAAAATCGTAAGTTTGTCATTCAACGACCATTTTGATATCATTTTTATTTGATCTCATGTAACATTTCGAAAGTTATCTAACGATGTCTTTAATTTTAAAAAATATTTACGCTTTGTGGTTCAATTTGATGTTTCTATTTTTCGGCGATACTCCGGCGACTTTCCGATGAATAAAAAATTATGACTTTGAGGGTATTTTTGGTACTAAAACATATTTATCATCATGTGACTAGCACATGTTAATGAACATAGAATATTATGTTAGATTTAACATTTTACACTTTTAATAAAAAGATAAGGTAGATAGTTGTTAACTTATAAAATAGTGGGGGGTCATATGTTTTTGATGCTAAACAGAGGGGGTTTACTGTAATTACCCCTAATTTTTTTTCGGGGTATATCATGGGCATCCATTGCATAATAAATATTTTCTGGAGATTCAATCTTGTTGTGCCTTTTAGTTAAAAAGAAGCAAACACACGACATGATGTCCAAATCAAAGGGGCACACTAAATTTTATAATTAACCGAGTTTACATTTTACGTGAATTTCAAATGTACGAAATCAAATCCACAATACGCAACAATAATAAGTAGCGAGATCAAAATTATAAATATGCAATGAAGCAAAAGAACAAGCCACAACAAAAGAACGCAACAATAAAAATTAATAAATAGTTTTCCTTTGAAGGAAAATCGAGACATGCATAGATTTCATACATGAACCTTTACTAAATGTACAAATAAGTCAACTTTGTCAAATTTTAAGCAAATAGATGCATGAATTACGTACTAGTTTTGTACCAATAAGTTTTCAAAACTATCGTTGCTACACAATTTCGGTACTATATGCTTATGTTTCAAGTTGTGTAACAAAGTGTTAAAAAATTTCAATAAACGACTTTAACTTAAATGAAAATAGGATTGTCTGAACGGGTCGACCATGACCGGCCCAATAACCATATTGATTGGCATTCGAATCTTACCTCGAAACGAAACACATACTAATTTTTTATATTAAAATAATATATAATATTTTTATTTAAATATAACAATGGAGAAAAAAATAAAAATGAAAAATAATGTGAATTGTTGTGAATTGGGGAGAGTAATCATGAAATACGTTGAATCAAAATTATTTAATAAAAAATTTTTAAAATATAATACATATATTTGAATATAACTAATATTAGAAAAATGATAAAGATCGAATCCATCGGCGGGGGAAAAAATTCTTTTAAAATGTAATGGCAATTTTATTTAACTGAATTTAAATTAAACATTCACGAGTGTTGACTATTGATTGTCTTTTAGATTGGTTTTATTCTATATTACAAAAAAAGTTATTTAAATTTGGTCTAAGTCGATATGATCTAGTTCGGCCTAGAGCCAAATGTATTCGTTGGTCAACGTTGATGAAAGACAATCAACGTCAATCAACAGTTAGTCAAAACTCGCGTTAGTAAAATTGATGTGTCACTCTATGTCAGTTAAAAATCGTTAACTATAATATCATGTAATCGTACATTAACAAAAGAAATTAACATTATTAATGTTCATGATCTATTTTTACAAAATTAATAGTTCTTAAATTTATTTGTACAAAGTTTGAAAAAGTGGACATATTTGTACATTTTGTAAAAGTTCATGTATGAAATTTATGCATGTCTCTTACTTTTCTAATATGGAAGATTCTAGAATATAATTGATGCAATATTTCTTCATCGTTTGGGTAGAATTTTTTTATTGACTTCATTCAATGATTTTTGTAGATATATGAGTGTGATTCATTGAAACTTCTCATTCCCAGGAACAACGAACATAAGTGAAATTCATCTTTGGTGCGACGATAAGTAAATCAGGCTAACAACTATAATTCACAAGTGTGTGATTTTGTATGTCACTTCAACCCCTAAGGATATTTATAGTGGTATCTCATTAATTCTAATTGGGAAAGAGAATGTATGAAACTAGATACGTTATACAGAAATGTGTGATCCATATGAGTTTTAAACTAGGTAGTGGGTTGTATGATGGACCATGGAAGGAAGGGTCTTATCGACCTCATGTCCGACTATAATATGTCTTATGTACCAATTTAAGCATAATCGGGCCGGTTGGACAAATTTGGACCATTTGGACAAACTGAACAAACATTGGGCTGCCCATGACTGTGGGGTCTTCCAATCATGTGTAGTGCAGTTACATATTTTTTTTTCTTTTCGAGTGATTTATTGAATCGTTTTTCACCGTACGAACTTAAATTTGAGATTTTTAAGATTTATGTATCACCAATATCCATCGTCGTAATTCATACTTTGAGAGATATATCTCAATAGTTTATAGAGTAGTTTTGGTGTCGTGTCTCACATCGTTTAAATGTCAACCTTGGGTCATGCCTCTTTATTATAAATTAAGGGATGAGATGTGTTAAATATTACTCTGAACATGACTAGGATATTTGGTTGCTCTATATTTATCTTTATCAAATCAGTTATGGGTTTTTCTTGTGTTTTTCCCCTCTACGTAGTGAGACTTTGATTCCGACATCATCTATCAATGGAGAGGTAGGAGCATTTGAGTGTGCAACAAGGATAGCATTTGGGAAACCTCCCGAGAAGTTCATAGTTGAGAAGGGAGTGCCTCGGGTTGGAGGATATATGATGCTTTTGAGACCAATATTTTTTAAGGTAAGGAATTTTATGCTAAATCCTAAATTTATTACTATATAAGCGATTTCTAGTCCCAACGAGATGACGACTCATGAATTCATCCCTTAACTTAGAAGGCTCAAATAGATCCTATGAACAATTTGCTCGACTTCAAAAATATTTGAGCTTTGTGGCCTTTGATATAGAGTGATCTAGACCGTTTGTGGAATGAACACGACATTTTCAGGTTATCACTATTGTTTGCCAACAAGTTTAGAGCAACAGCTTGACTTGTGTATAAGTGAAGTTCTTACGTATGTTTCCCAAATTCACGACAGAATGACACATCCCCTCCACATGTTTATAGAAGACGTAATCACATGCATGTGAAATTTTTTAATATTTATTACTGCAAAGACCGTTCGACCAATTACCGCATCCGGGACCAAATGTCGGTTTCTTACTAAAGCCTAGAGGTCACTTCATACATATGCTCATGGATCATTTTGATCAAAAGAAAAATTCATAGTTGATTTATAATTTGTATTCGAAATATAAAGAATCTCATCGCAAATTGTTGTCATGCTTGATGTTGGGAAAACAACCTCTTTTTTTTTTTTTTTGATAACCACCAGATACTATATAGCATAAGAAAAGAACAACAATTACATAGTCTAGGTTGTGGGCTCCAAACACAATCTCTCTGGTAGCCAACTTACACAAAATATTATCTAGAGATAAAATTAAGCTACAAATATCTTCTCCAGTTGCCCAAGCATCTCTATTATCAAAACGCAGCCGAGAAATATCCTTGCACACCGACAACGAGTCACACAAGATGCCACAATTAGAAAAAGCACTATAATGGAGGAACTTAAGAACTGAAAAGACAGCAAAAATTTCAACCTGATAAGCATTAGAGGCATCCACAGGAGCACACAATTTTGTAATAATATTATGATTATTATCATATAGTTCCCAACCAATACCCCCTTTGCAGTTGGAGAAAGCCCCATCACAATAGAAGACCATTCGAACGTTCGAACTGAAAATATCTTGGAGGTCGTTCACCCGAGTAGCCTTGTTTGCCTGAGCCTCTTTAAAATCATCCTTCAACTGAAACGCAGTTGCTTTGATTGCCACAAGAACTTGGGCTTTCATTGATTCAGTAATAGACATATAGCTTCTTCGAAATCCTTCCATTACTAGTTTATTTCTAGACTTCCAGATTTCGAAAGCACATGACAGAAAGGAGATGAGGCAAGACCAAGAATCACTCTCTTTATCCCTATTACTGGGGAACCAATTCAGAAAGATATCCAAGAAAGAATGGATATTGCTACTTCTAATTGAAAGATAAGAAGCAAACCATGCTCTTTTAGCAACCAGGCATCTAAAAAGAAAATGGAGAATGTCCTCTGCTTCTTTGTTACAAGCCTTACACCTGTTAGAGTCCCAAATCCCTCTTCTGAGTAAATTCACTCCAACCGGGAGCGCATTGTTGATGCATTTCTAGGCGAACACTTTTAATTTTTCCATGACGGGCGCGTGCCAAAGCTTTTTCCAAAGGGAGCTGTTAGAAACTCCCTGAGAAGGCCCCTGAGATTGGAAATTCTGAAGGTTGTGGGAATAACCACTCTCCACTGAAAAATTTCCAGAATTGGATCCAAGCCACAAGAATTTATCCACACTTCTGCTCCACTGAGGAATATGACAACTCAGGATACAACTAGATTCCTGATCTGAAATGGAAGCCCTAATTTTGGGCTCGTCCCAACACTTGCCTCCAAGAGCCAGTAAGTCCTTGAATATGCAGTTGAAATCTAAAGATCTAGATGGGTTCCACTGGATGAGTCCTAGATTCGTCCAGTTGTCCTTGAAAACTTCAATAACCTCCCCATTACCAACAGACCAGTTGTCATTAGACAGAATAAGGTCCCTCCCAGCACAGAGACTTTTCCACCCGAAGCATATTTGCAAGCCAGGGCTCTAGAGACTAGAGATTGATTAGCGTTGGTAATTCTGGCAAGAAGACTTAGGTTGAAACAATCCATATTTCTAAGCCCAAGACCCCATCGCCGTTAGGTTTATGCAGAATTTCCTTAGATATCCAGTGACTTCTCCTCTAGTAAACCTTTTCCTGGAGCTCTTTTGATGTATTTTAGAATACGTAGGGCGGCTTCCCAATGAGATTCACATGAAGAATTCAATAATTGGCTCACTATACTCGCAACAAACGAGATATCTGGTCGAGTTACTGTGAGATAGTTAAGCCTCCCAACCAGTCTTCGATATTTCCCTTGATTTGCTAGAGGCTCCCCCTGGAGGTCTTAATAGCTTTAATTTTGTTTCTAGCCGCTCTCCAGGACGCAACTGAGGGGAAAAGAGCTTGGATTTTGATATTTTGTTGTGTGGCTTTATTCAATATTATGCTGGCATGATGCAAAGATAACTTTACGGTCTTGAACCCTTGATTTAATGTTACTGTGAGAAGAAGTTTTGAATTCGTAACAACCGAAAACATGAAAAATATTTTAAGTTGAATTTCAATAAAAATGAATCAATTCTCTGTATATGTATTTCACCGAGCACTCGGTCTTGTTGTGACACATGGTCGTTGCCCCATAAGGTTATCGCATGTTTGTGGCGCACCACATGTCTTTGGACGGGCTACACAACCGTGTAGCTATCCAAGTTGTTGCTTAATTCAATTTTTATCTTTTGTGTAGAGGTATCTTAGGACGATATGTAGAACATTGGGAAGCTTCCATTCCTGGAACTTAGTGTGAGGATTATTCACAAGTGAAGAGAAATCTCTAAATTCTATTGTATTCAAATAGCATTTGACCATTAGCATTGATCCATTCAACTATATTTGCATCCATCTTTGAAACATGCCACAATTGCAACCCAACAAATCCAATGTAAAACCTTAAACACAACAAGTGTTTGGATTTTTGTAGCCAAAACTTAAGACGTAAGCCTACCTATAGATTTTGTCTTACTCCATTTGGTCATTCTAGAATATGTCGAAATCTTAGACCATAATTTTTCTCAATTATTTAAATAATTAGAGAATAAATAATAATGTATATATATTGAGAAACGATTTATGCATCAAATGCATGCTTTCTACATGTGTCCTACGTGGCACAATCTCAACCGCAGATTTTGTGTATTTGGGTCATAACCCAATAATTTTATGGTGATCCAGCAGCTAAATAGCTGGTACCTGGCTTGGGTTGGCTATGACCCGGCTTGGATATTTAAAATATTTAATTATATTTTAAGTGATCATGGGTACTGCACATGATAGGTTCTTTCTCAAATTTCCATATTACTCTTATTTCTCCTTTTATACTTGACATATTTCGGCAACTAAAAACTCCATGATTAAAGATTCCGGTTACTAAATTCAAGAATTTTAAAAAATATTATCATATTCTACTGTAAATCCGACCAAAATTGAGGGCAACTTAACGGTGTTAAACAGTAGATTTTTCAGTAGAAGCTCCAGTATGTATGCAAAAGCTACTGGACCAATTTTGGTCCAGTAGCAAACAGTAACTCCAGTGGAGTTACATCAAATACCAATATACCCTCACTACAAGAGAGAGGGGGGGAGAGAGAACAAAGCAACGACTATTTTTTTTAATAAAATGATCTACAGATTTGATTACATGATCCTCAATAGCACAATCCCAACAAAAAAAATCATAATACAAAATCAAATAACTAATGAACCAAATACAAATTACTAACGGATCTGGATGGTGGAGGCCATCGCCGGTAGTTT
>JAYMTA010003577.1:0-13990 GCA_036897625.1 Pelargonium cotyledonis | reverse complement strand
ATGGGTCGGCGCTGCGGCGTAACCTTCAGTATAACTCCTTGATTTTGACTCTGTTTTCGCTCCCCTTCATGCCCAAACGTCGGGATAGTGGCCTGAAAAGCTCCATAACACTAAATCATAACATTTTAGGCACAAATGAGCAGAAATTAGCATAAAATGGGTAAAAATTCACTAAAGTCAAAATATGTGTCGGTTGTGTGCACAATTGTGTTTTTCATATAAAACATGCACAACCAAGGCAGTAAAATGAGGTATGCATGACATAAATTAGGGTCAAATAATGAGTTATCAGCGGAGAAGACGACGGTGACCATAGTCATCGTCATTTTCTTCTTCTTCATTATTTTATTTATTATTTATATTTATAAAAAAAAATGAAAAATTGGAGGTATTTTGGTTTTTTTAACATCTAACTGACAAGGTTATGGACGAACCTACAATGTAAAGTTCAGTGTAGCTCAAAGTTACAAAAAATATTTTAGGGGTGCTACCAACAAAACATGTTTAGTTTAGAAGTGCTATCTGCAATTTTACATCTATTATACTCAAACAATGAGTAATGTTACATTATTGCATCATTATTATACCATTACACTCTTATTATACACAATTGAAGAAGTCCCTGTTATAAGGTAAACCATAAGATGAGTGATTAATCGGGAGCAATGTCACGAGATATTGATGAAATCTTTTGTGTTTCAAGTCATAGAGGTCGTCTAGATTAAGCAGAGGATAACAATATTTTCATTTTGATTGTGAGCGATATTTTGAATCTTAAATATTTGGTTAATTATTATTTATTTTATCAGCAATATTTATAGATTTTACTTTTATTAGTAAATATGTTTATTAGGTGACTCATATTTTGTAAAATTCAAATTGGTTAATTTTTTTAAAGTACAAATTGATTGATTTATTTTATAGTTAATAATAGGACAGTTACAGATAGCTTATATGAACTATTCTCTCAAAACATATATATCCCATGAAGTTTGTTTCTTGACACACAACCCTCTCAACTAGTCAAAACTCTGTTACTCCAGTTAAATCTAACTAAAATATACTTACTCTACTCACTTGCATTACATGCATATAATTATTTGTAAAATACTAATTTTTCCCATTGAACATGTAACTAGTAATGCATTAATTTTTGAATATTCCGACGATCTTGATGAAGTTTCGGCGTGTTTATGAGTTTTCCAGCCATTTTGATGAATTTTTCGGCCTAATTATGCATTTTCGGTGATGATGATTTTTCTGCCACGGTTATGAATTTTCATCGATTAAAATAAAAATAAAAATGAACCAATCCAAGTCCAAATAAATCAAACCAAACTAAAACAAAATAAAAATTAAACCAAAAAATCTCGCTGATCAATCTCCCTTCCTCACGTGCACGTCAGACTCATCGTCGCAAAATTCGGAGGGTGGAGCTTGGATCGGAGACCACCACCAAACTGCCTCTGTGCTCGTTGTCGTCGTCGTCTAGAGAGAGAGAGAGAGAGAGAGAGAGAGAGAGAGAGAGAGAGAGAGCATATAGGAGCCACTGTGAAGCCGGAGATGCGATTCCAGCCACCGTTTCACCGTGAGGTGGTTCGGTCGAGCACACTGTCGTTGTCCACACCTGAAGTAGATGGACGCACGGCAGGAGATGGACAAATCTAGAGAGACTGAGAGAGACGACGACGACGACGTCCGCTAGCCACTCCGTTAAACAGATTGGGGCTGGAGTTGTTGCTCGCCACCGTGACCACCGTGTCGTGAGGGAGACGAGCACGTCAGAGCAGATCGGGCGGTGCAGATCAAGGTTAGTATTGTTGGAGTTGTCGTGAGGGAGATGGGATCCGCCAGAGATGGAGGCTAGAATCGCGAGGGAAGAGCATAGTCGGAGATGAAGCTAGAGACCAACAGAGAAGATAAAATTGTAATATTGGATTTTTTTTGGAATAATTACTGAAAACTACAGTCTATTTTACACATTTTGCAACATATTGAACTTTTTCGTAACTTTTAGCTACTTTATATATTTTTTTACTCTATTGGTCCTGTTGTTAGAAAATGAACGAAAAATGTTGAAATGACCCTAATATCCTTATCCATTTTAACTATTGACTATTATATACTTTCAGATTTGTGTCAAATGTTAGAGTTTGTGTTAGATTTGTGTTGGTTGAACAAATTTTGAGTTCGTGTTGGATTTGTTAGTCGAATGTCAGAGTTTGCGTTGATTGAACAAATTTGGGTTTGGGTTGTATTTGTGTTGGATTCGTGTTGTGTTTGTGTTGGTCCTTTGTTGGATTTGTGTTGTGTTTTTTGTTAGATTTGTGTTGAATTTGTGTTAGTTGAACAAATTTTGGGTTTGTGTTGATTTTTTTGTTGGATTTGTTTTGGTTGAACAAAAAATAAGTGATTTTTTTTCGGCGAACATTCGTGAACTTGTTCTTGACCAATGAAGAAGAAGAATGGTAAAATTATCATTTCAATTTTTTTGAAGTCATGTCCACAACACATGATGAAAGAGAGTATTTTCCTGTTTTCCATCTATTTTCTAACAAAATGACTGATAGAGTAAAAAAAACATAGAATAGCTAAAAATTACATAAAAAAAGTTAAAAATAGTCTGTTGCAAAAATTATTAAATACGGGGTAGATCGATGATAGTCTCCAATAATTAACATTATTTTTAATTTGTTAAGAAACAAAATTTACGAGACATATCTATTTTAAGTGGGTAATTCATGTGAGCTTTATGTAATTTATCCTTAATAATATAAGCCAGTTACCTAAACAAATTGATTTTCAAATTTCAAACATGTCATGTGTTTGGGCATAGAGATGAATAGCAATAAAAATTTGAATTCTTTGCTCTCAACGAACCGAACCGAACCGAACCGCAATCCAATGTTAGTTTGAAGACAAGAAAGCCACAACAAAACTGGAGTCTTTACAGCAAAATTAACCTGTACGACATACAATAACGCCACTTTAAATTATTCTCATTATTATCATTAATGAGTAACACAACAAAATCCACGTGTCGCTTTCCAGCGCCGTCCACGTCAACGTGCCGGCAGACAATAATCGACAGCTCTCCTGTTTGTTTTCGCTCTCCTCCAATTTCCGTAATTTGACCTCATTTTCTTCTCCATCGATCCTCCAATTGCCTCCACTTTCTGAGATTATTCCCTACTTTCTCCTCACAGAAAGTTAGGGTTATCGGAGATTCGATTCTACTATGAGCTTCCAAGATCTCGAGGCTGGCCGCCCCATCGCGTCCCAGCGAGACCTCATTGGGACCAAGCAAGACCCTACGCAAGCCGTCGCCGCCGGTATTTTCCTAATCAACACCGCCGTCTCCACCTTCCAGCGCCTCGTCAACACCCTCGGTACCCCCAAGGACACCCCCGAGCTCCGCGAGAAATTGTGAGTGTCCTGCTTCTCGTCGTTTCTTCTTAATTATGCCAATTGTGGTTGATTATGGCCTTTTGAATGTTGAATTACTTGTGAATTTTGATTGAAAGGGTTTATTACAATGGATTTGAGTTCATTTTGTATCGTTTTGTGATTTGGGAATTTTGATATGGGATGGGTTTTAACTTCTAAATTGTGTTGTGTGCTTTGTTCAATTGAGAATGGTTTGGAAGTCATGACTGTGCTTGTTGGGAGCCACAGATTGAGAACAAAGAATAGACCCATATGATCAATTTGATTCCTTAAAGTCTTCAACTTGGTAACTCATGGCTTTGGTAAAAATATATTATGAAGTCCTTAATTACTTGAATAAGCGTTTGATCAAGTATTCTAGTTATGTTTATATGTAAAAAAAGTAAAAAAGATGTCATACTTTGCTCTAGCCTTAAAGTTGCTATAGCACATAGCTTATGTTTCCTTAAGCAAGGAATTAAGTGTCCTGAACCTCTCCTAATTCATGGGAACATTTATTCAGGGAATTTATTGATTATTCCTATTTGCCAACCCATTGGAGATTTAAAGGGTAAGTGATTTTGTCCTCTCCATAGAGGAAACAGTTCACTGGCTCAAAAGAAGTACAGGTTCGGTTCCATCAGACAATTTGTCCCTTTATTATATTAGCATTGATGAAGCAAATAACAAACTTTACTTGGATTTTGTGGTCAGTTGTAAGGTGAATGAGATATACTTTAGAGAGCAAAAGGGTGCACCTATCTTCTGAATGTTTTTCCTTATTTGCTATTTTTTTCTTCTCGAAAGAAAGAAAAATAATTGAAGCCAAGGTTCTGTTAGAAAATAGTATAAACAAGCATCATTAGCATAACAATTATGAGGTTTACAGTCCCCAGTTTCATTTGGACGCACACTTTGTTAGGTTGTTGTAACTGGCTTGGTTGGTTGTTATAGAGAAAGCCACATTTCGTTGAGTATTCTCATCTTAGACTCTTCTTTATTCTATTTTTCCTGGCAGGCACAAGACTAGGTTATATATCGGACAATTAGTGAAGGACACATCAGCCAAACTTAAAGAAGCCAGTGAAACAGATCATCATGCTGGCATTAGTGTGAGTACAGCTCACCAAATAGCCAACTGTTTATACGACACAAAATGTCTTTTCTTGCTTGTCTATTATTCGTGTTGGGTTTTCAATTCTTCATCTCATCATCTGCTTTTTCTAAGTTGCTGAATGTTGAAGAATTGAGATACCCCTAGTTCCATTTTCCTTTTTTTTTAAAAATTTTTTTTTTTTACAAGGAACTAATATTGTTCAGAAAGAGATTATGTCTCCTAACCCTAACCTAGTGTTTTTGGCACTTTACCGCACCAAAGTGCTCTCTTCCACCACCACCACCAAGGATGTGTTGAGTGAGAATTGATCTTGAGACCTCCTCCCGCTATACAGCTGGATTAACCATTTGCGCCACCCTTAGTGGTTTAGTTCCATTTTCCTTGGTTTATGGTTAGATTATAGTAGTAACCATTGGAACACGTTTTAGCTGAAATTTCAATACCATGTTGTCATGCTGAATACTTCTCCACGTGGTTTATGATGCTGCAGTGCTGCACATTTCCTACCATTTTAATTTATTAATATTTGATATGTTGCTCTTAGTCAAGTACTCTTTGTATATGGGAGAAGAATACATTTTTTAAATACTCAAAACATTGCCTAAAATTTGATTTGTATTGTTACCTGCACAGCCAAATAAGAAGATTGCAGATGCTAAACTTGCAAAAGACTTTCAAGCAGTTCTCAAGGAGTTCCAGAAGGCCCAACGGCTTTCAGCTGACAGGGAAACTGCATATACTTCTTTTGTTCCGCAAGCAGTTCCGTCTAGGTAATAATTGGAGGAGGCTCTAACAATGCTAGTCATTACTTAGTATTCTTTTCATTTGTTTACATGCACAACCTCCTAAAATATGTGTAGATTGATTGGCTTAACTTTTACTTGTGTGCTTCATGCAGCTACACAGCTGATGATCATGACATTAGTTCAGATAAGATTCCAGAACAGCGTGCTCTTCTTGTTGAATCTAGAAGGTATGTTCTTCAAACGTTGATGCTAGAATGTTTCTCCACTCAAGGAAATTTGTCCTAATCTACTCTTATAAAAAATGTTAAAAGTTCGTATCTTCTTTTCTAATTTATAACATACTCGTACTTTAGGCTCTGGTTATAGTCTCTGCCAATCGTCTCTGTATTATACATCATACTTCATTCGAAGAAAAGCATGCATGATAAACTTTAAATATTTTTATATTTGCTCTTATAGAAATATGAATGGAAACAGATTGTTGTATATTAACTATAGAGTTATATGCGCTGCAGACAGGAGGTTTTACTTTTGGATAATGAGATTGCCTTCAATGAGGCTATAATTGAAGAAAGAGAGCAGGGAATACATGAAATCCAACAACAGATTGGTGAGGTGAATGAGATTTTCAAAGATTTAGCTGTCCTGGTCCATGAGCAGGGCACTATGATTGGTAAGTTACTATTATTTTATCTGGAACTCACTGTTAATTTTCCGGTTCACATTCTAAATAGTGAATTATATCTATTTCACAGATGATATAGGCTCTCATGTTGAAAATGCTCATGCCGCAACTGCACAAGCAAAATCACAACTTGTGAAAGCTGCAAAGACGCAAAGATCAAATTCATCTCTGGTAATATCTTATTATTCTTGCTTGTCACGTGAAAGAGAATTTTAACAATAGAAGTCTTCGTTATTTCATGAATTCTGGAATAAATTTGTGGGTTCGGTTGACATGTCATGTTATTTCATGAATTCTGGAATAAATTTGTGGGTTCGGTTGACATGTCATCTTCTGTATGGTCCAAGTATAATCAGAAAATTCAACCTATATATAGACTGGTTGCAGCATGTGAATATACATCAGAATATCATCGATCACCTCCATCTAATATGATTATGCTGTGATTTTGTTTATGCAGACTTGTTTGCTGTTGGTGATATTCGGAATAGTGCTTCTGATTGTAATCATAGTACTTGCAGCTTGATGAGAGAATTGGAACATATAGAGCAAAGCCAGGACAGGACAGGAGCTGCTTAAGTATTGAGAATAGTGTGCAAGTTTCTTTGATAATGTGTGTTTTACATTGCTAGACATGGATAGCTGACTGGGTCTGGATAGTGTGTGTTCCATTCCATTATGAGTTGGTATGTAATCTGATGTGGGCATTAGCTATTGCTTCCAGAATCGTACTGTAATGGTTAGGGTTGTTCTTGTCTGTACCTTAAATATAATCTGGTGTTTATGAGAGTGGTGTTATGACTTGTTTAATGGTTCTCCTAATTTTATTGAATAATAAAAGAAGAGATATTCTTTAGTTTATGATATTCTTTGCTACACAAGGGTTTGGATATAGTACATAATTAGATAATTTATAACATTTGAGTTTGTATAGCAAACACACTAGAATGTAAGTGTTGATCTAACACCATAAAATGGCAGCAAATCTATATAAAAACTAAGATTGTTTGACAGTTTTGGAGCCAGAATGGTATATGGATGTCCAGACAATTAGAAGAGTAGAAAATAATGCAGAAACAAAAGTAACAACAGATACAACTCTGGCATGTGCTTCCCTCCCTGCAGGTACTCTCCACACAACAGCATCAGTTTTGAGTCGAGTCCCGTCTTTGGCTGGATAAAGTATGCAGCTTTCGCTATGAGATTTTCCATGTTTCGTGCTGCAGCGCATGAATACATCAGGAGAATCAAATCTGACTTCTGTATAGCCAGAGTCGTCTAAGGGCTGCAAAACAATCAAATTTTAGGCATTACCACAATTATACAACTTAAACCGTTACGTATGGATGTGTAAACACAACAAATGAGTCTTGAATATAATTCAGAACACACTCACACTACCTATATTAATCTCTAAACAGATAGATACAAATGGCATATGAGACCGAAACAGATATATCATATATGATAGTTCGAAACCAATACATAAATATTACTCCATCCATCCGAAAATAAGTGTCCTCGTGATCATGTGTTGTAACAAATGAGTTTAGTCAGTGTAGTATGCTTACTCTTGTACCTCCATGACCATGTGTTATAACAAACTTGAATGATACTAACAATAACTTACTATAATGTACTATTGACAATTCATGCATAACTAACTTTTTGAAAAAGAAAGAGAGTACTCATTTCGGGATGGAGATCGTATACAGAATGAGGCTTATTATTATTAACTGAATTCTCAGGGAATAGTAGTGAAACATAAGTAAAGGAGTTAGTTTTGCATTTAATAATATCTTCTACTCACTGGATATCGTGAATGCAATGGAAGCTCTATCTTGATTTCCAGTCCGTTATTGTGTAGAGTATTGGACTCCACATTCATGTGTATCTCCAAAGCAGACAGATTGGTAACAACTGTTGGTAATTCCAAATTTGTCTCTCCATAAACCGCAACATCAGTAAAAACTGCAATTTTTACACAAAATTAGTTGAGAAAAACAGCAGTTGATTCCTTGATCTAGAAGATGGATACTAATAATATTTCTGTTATTACTCAGTAACAGACTAAATAATCATTTACCACCACGCTCAAGAAGATGCTGCAGCTCAAATGGGTCAGCAAAAACTCCAGATGGCAGTCTTTCAATAATCACAACCTCAAACATCCGCCCAGAGAACTCAGTTAAGGCCTCTGGCATGATGTCAAATCTGATTGATGAAGATAGACGCTGATGAGAACCTTCACCAACCAGAGAGCGATGTAGAACTGATGGTCTCAGCCCTAGATTAACATTATCTGAGGGCACTTTACACAAACCCAAGGGAAATTCATTTGCTATGAATTCTTGAAAGTTCGAATCAACCAAGCTATCATATCTTTCAAAATAAGATTCCATGATATATTTCTTAGTTTTCATATTCGACTTGTCGTCGCCGAATGTTTCCACCTGAGAGTTTGAAATACGTGTGAGACAAACCACAAAATACATAAGGAAAAACCAACGTCTAAAAACACATTGTTTATGGGACCTTTCCAGTAAAGATGCGTTTTCCCTCTGAATGATTTGCAAAATCTATGTAATGCGAGTTCGGTAAACACAATCTACACTCCACAAACCTCGCTTAGATCCAAGGAGTCTTCTATTCCAGAAACTAAGGCATTGAAGCAAAATAGCAGCAGTGTTCCCACAGTCAGATATATGCTCATTTGAACATGTGGCCGAGATCCCATTGTGTAACTAAAACAAAAAAAGAAGATAAACCCAATATTCATTCAAAGATTCGGCATTGTATGGTAGATGCTTACAAGCTCCCATCACTCCGTTCCTCAAACATTTTTAAACCTCCAAAAGTTAATTCATAATTCAAAGTAGCAACAAGAGACTTCAATTCAAAACTATATGAAACAAGCAAGTGGCTGGATTATATTATGCAAAACCTCGCATTCTGAAACAAAGATCACCAATTTAAATCATGTAATTGGACAATTTCTTCCTACAATTGTAAAGTAGGAGAGAACAACAAGAAGCATATAATGCAAGAGTGTTGGAGCCCAAATTAGGCAAAGATTTCAGATTTGTGTGTTAAAATTCTAATTTAACAACCTTTACTCAACTCGAAAATAATTGTGTTAAAATAGTTTTCCCAGAAAATAAATTCCCACCATATCAGAAACAATGAGCAATTAATCATCTTTCCCTCAAAACTAACAACAATTCACAAAACCCAGAAATTAAACCCTCAAAATGTGAGATAATCCCACCATCTTGCTCAGTAATTTGATACGTCTAAGAAAAAATTGGAGCAAAGCAAGATAGAAACTAATGATTCGGACGAACGAAGAGATTACAGTTTCGGAGAGAAAAAAAAAACATTTACCTGGTTTTTCTGTTCCTTGGATCTTCCGAAACTACAATGATACGCAGATTTGCATTTGATAAAAAATGAAATAAAATGGCAGGCTTTGAGGTTCTCTCTGTAGTCTCTGAACTAGACGACCGAGACGACAAGTCATATTTTTGTTGTTAAAACGACAAGTCGTTTTTAACCGAAGGTGAGGACCAACAAATTTTCAAAACCCAAATCCCATAATCGGAAGCACCAAAACTGCTTTGATTCGCAGCGCCATGAATAGCTCATCACCAGCTCACTCTTCGGTATCAACGACGGCGATTGTAGGAGGCAGCGCCAACAATACTGATTTGGCCGCAGATGGTTTCCATTTTCCTTCTGATCTCATTTCTATACAAGATCGCAAAGACGAGGCCATGCTTGGTCAGTTTCTCTATCTGGGTACTTTTGTTTCTGCATTATATTTCTGGGTTTAAGCTCCTTTGCTGAAAATCGTTTTCTTTTTCATCTATTTCGGTCCATTTAGGTTGTATTACTAATGTGGTTTATGGGTTTTGGATCTTCATTAGTTTGGACTTTGGATGTTAAAGGAAATGAAACAAGATGTGTAATTGATGTTCAGGGTTGACTGTATTTGTGAATTATGAAACACATTTTGTAACTAAGCATAGTGATTAGAATTTAGGAAAGTGGAAATTTGGTTTTACAGATTATGCTGTTATGGATACAACTTATTCAAATTATTGAGTTAAAAGCTCCGGGTAAGGAAGCATCTTGTCGGGATGTTTATGTGTAGGGGTTTTATCATAACAAGAACAAATCTTTCTTGTGTTATGTGGGATTGATTGATTATCATCTACTGTACTTGCTAGGTGGTAATTTGGAGGACACATTAAAGATGTACTTTTTGATTCAAAATAACAAGAACGAGTAGTTCTATAGGGCTTAATTAGTTGGGATTTAGCCTTCCCAGTTTTCGAGTAATGATTATTTTGTGGGTTCTTATTATGCCTCTTCTTAGTCTTTGTTATCTCTTCTACCAAATGGTGAACTATATTCATCATTGATCACTTACCTTCTATGTCCAGTTCTGAAGTCTGATCTGATGGCTGCACTTAACAAGGAGGTTAAATCCTTGGAAGAAGATAACTGGAAGTTTGAAGGACCTCGCTCCCGTATACACTTAATATCAAGACCAGGTCAGTTATTCTACAAATTTGGCCCCTGCTTTTCTATTAGTGGGATGTACAACCCCATCCTGTGTATAGTAGGCCTGATTCCATATTTTCATTGAACTGTTACGTTGCACATCCCAACTGCTACGAATTCTGTGTTGTGTGGTGGACATTGGGCTGGAGATATATTTGTTTTGCCTTAGGTTTCTTATGGATTCTATCGAGATCTGAATCATTTATTTCTAATTGATAAGGAGAGGGGCTGGAGATACATTTGTTTTACCTTAGTTCTCGTATGGATTTGATTGAGATCCGATTACTTAATTTCTAATTGATAAGAAGGTAGAAGATATGATAGGAGAGCACACAAATAGGAGGATGGCGACTCCATTTCTTTTCGCTCTTTTTTATATAAGTTTAGTTAATTTGGGGGGGTGGATATTTTTCATTGTATTCATATATCCTGGGGTACAACATAACCAAACGGGTAGTTTTGGGAATTTAGATTTGATGGGGACCAAGAAGTACTCATCTCAATTGTATTACTCCTTGCAGTGCTCTGTAGATGCTCTTGCCTATTTGTTACACCCTGATGTACATGTAATGCTTGGCTGTGGTAAAGCCAGTTTAATATTAATTCATTGGACATTTATAACTTCCTAATATAAGTTACAAGCTGGTTTTAGAAGTTTGAGGAAAAAGTTTGTTTGTGCATAGAAGTACATAATAGGATTGTCGTACTAAAAGATTATGAGCTTGGGCCTTCGAACAAATAATGAAGAATTAGGTACTATCTTGTTGTTGAGAAGCAAACTCCATGGAGGAGGAAATGTAACTGGCGTTAATTTTTTTTTTTTTTTCTTTTGAATGCGCAATTGGCTGAAGTTAAAATCAAAGTAAGAAGAAAAGATGATAAAAATCTATTATACAGAAAAGGGGGAGTAGAAAGAGTTCAAAAATTGAACATTTACTCAACTTTATGTTCAAGTATTGTTACAAAAGGGATAAATGTTGACATACCAGCTCCAAAAAGTTTCCAGTGGATGTGACCATCATAGTAATTTAAGTCGCACTCAAAAGATGGTGAGCCACTGAAATCCAAAAGATAAACAAAAAACTATGCAGTAGCTCTAAGTTGAGGACTATTTGGTTTCCACACTGTTACAAATTACTGTTTCAATGCGCGTTTTTGAAGAGTATACACTGAATCTCTGGACAGAGATGATTCCTTTTAGTCTGCAAGTCCTCATCAGACCTAGTCCGTCTGAAAAGCAGGTTCCAACAGACTTAATATTTTTTTCTTCACATGTTTTAGACTTTTAGTTGGTATTCTCAGCATATGGAATTGATGTAAAATGAGGTACTCATACCTTACCCTCATTCACCCTCCGTTTTATCCTTTTCTTTCATTGGCTTATGGTATCATGTGAAAATAATTAATCAATCATTCGTATGGACATAATTTCAGGAGGATTTCTCCTGAAGAAAAAAGAAATTACAGAGAAATGGAATGTGGTTATGCCAAGATGATAAATATTCTTCAAGCATGTGCATCTGTATCCATGGAAGATCACTGGGCTATGCTTCTTATACTATTACAAAATGATACGGGCTGTCCATTTGTTCATTCATCGTCTTGACTAGAGCATGTAGCTAGGGTCGTTTTACGTCAGCTCTTGATAAGATTGTGCAAGGAATCCTCTTTTATGTATTGTTGAACAGGGAAGCTGATCACATCCCACACAAGTTTTTGGCTACCCAATTGGCTTCCTGATATTCTGGAGAATTTTGTAAAGCCAACCTTTTTTGGAATTTTTAGCAGAATGATGATGCTAGTCTGAGCACAATCAATAAATGGAGATGCTTGGTCACTTGTTTCTAAAGATTTCATATTCTCTTTCAACTTGAGTTCACTTTTCTTTTTATAATTCTGATTCTCTCTCTCTTAACAGGTGATGCAGTTCTGATTTCAAAGAAAAGTTGGAAGAACATAGAATATAGGCAGCTTATCCATTTGAATTGATGGTATAGGATAATGAGATCACAAAACAATAGTTGAGTCACACAAATATATTCCTTAAGATAATTGATCAACAAACTAAAGTAAAGATGCATTTCAATACTTTATAATTATACTCATTTTCTTATTTTTCTAATGAATCTCTTACACAAATCATCACCACAACTACTCCAACCCACACAAATTGACAAAACAATACAGTATCTTCTAACTAAGAAAAAGTACAAAGAATTTGTTAGTTCATTTGAGATGCACTTCACAATTGAAAATTAGGCTCACAAGATTTGGACTTTGTAGTTGGATCTCTTTTGAGAACCAACAATTCCTCTTGTTATTATCATTAGTGATGTGTGCATTCAATTCATAAATTTCATACCAGTATTATTTTATGGAAACTAGTCCGGACTCCGGATAACAATTAGGTTGAACTTGGATAACCGGGTTTGAAGATGAAGAGGGAAAAAAAGTCTTCCAAACTCAAAATTGTCGAATGTGCACCTATGTTCTTGTCTGGGGCGGAAAATTGCTTGTTGATGTTGTCTAGTTGTTTTTGTAGATAACTGTTGTATTGATATCTTTCAACGGTTTTCGTAGATCTAGCTTTCTCAGCTTATACTTGAAGTGTTTTTTATAAAAGAAAAATATAATGTGTTGTACTGTAAGTCATCTTCAACGTGAAAGTAAGTGAATTTGGATCAGTGTGGACCGCTAATCGAGTTGTGGGATTTGTTTTCCTAAACAAATGTAAGTGATGAAGCAGAAGAAAAACGTGGAGATGTGATGTAGTGGTAAAGCTGTAGAGTAGACCCAAAGTAGTGATAGTGAATAATGTGTCTGTAATGCCAAATGCTGAGCCTTTTTGTTCTATTGCTCACATCTTTTTAGTGAATGAAACTGAAAATGGTGAAATGGTGGATCCAGTTTTCGTTGGTGCTATGTTTTTATTTGGAGCTTAGTGATTGAGTTGAAGACTACTTTTTATAAAACAGTGACATTGCCTTGAAAAGCATGAAAAATAAAAGATGGGATTAGCACAAACCCAACACACAAAAGATACAAAGTTTTCTCTGCAAAATGTGACTTTTTTTTTTCTTTCTATACTTATATAAGTAAAAACACTATTTTTATTGAAAAAATTACCAATTTGGTACTTCTAATTTTTTCAAAAAAACTAAATTGGTAATCAAATGAAAATAGGGACCAATTTCATACGTGAATTAAAAATTTTAGGACCAATTTAGTACGTGGGTTAACTTTGTTAGTTTTTTCATCCATTATTTAAAATAATATATTTCAAAATAGTCCTTAAATTATTTGTTTAGTCCATATTGATACTTATACTTTTATTTATTTTGATTAAAGTTTAGTTTTTTTAATAGATTTCGGTTTAAAATTATTTTCTTAGTCCATATTAATCTTTTTACTTTTATTTATTTCGATTAAAGTTTAAAGTTATTTTTAGGC
>JAYMTA010003576.1:0-13993 GCA_036897625.1 Pelargonium cotyledonis | reverse complement strand
AAATAGAAACATGACACTCATTTTGGGACAAAAAATTTAGACAAACAGGACACTCATTTTAGGACGGAGGGAGTATTAATTTCCTATTTTTATGATTCAAAATTAAGCTTAAACGAATAATAACACGACACATATGATATTACTATACTCCCATGAATTTCTGCCGCGAAGCGCCTAGTATTGTACACTTGACAAATTCTAATTTGTCCACCTCATCATCAAAATATCAGATGTCATATCTAACTAACTGACACATTACTTTGTACAAAACTTTGTACATATATCACTACTCAAAAACAATAGTGTTGAATGGAAACGTGGGGATGAAGTTAGCGGGTAGGATAGTAATTGTATTAAAAAAATATTACTCCCTCCGTCTCAAAATGAGTGTCTTATTTATCTAAATTTTTTGTCTCAAAATGAGTGTTTTGTTTCTATTTTTAGGTTATTATATTATCGTTTTTTCCATATCACCCTTATTATTTATGCACATGAGTAGATCTGCACATGAAGAGTAAGTGGAAAAGTGATGGTTATATTAAAAACACACTAAATTATCTTGTAATCTTTAATTTTTGAAAAAAATGGAAACACACTCATTTAGGGACGGATGGAGTAATAAAAAGAAAAAAGAAAATCAGTGCTAACATGTGAATCCCACATCGGAAAGAAAGTAGAATTAGGTGAGCTCAGATTTCTATAAATAAGGGACTTTCTTTATTTAATTGTTAAAATCTCGGCTAATACATAAACGTCGGACCGCTTTCTTTTCGTCTCTCGTTCTCGTTTATGATGATCGATCTAGGGTTTCAGATTGAAGGTTCGTAATCTTGGCTTATGCATTTTGTCTCTGTTTCTCTTCTCTTTTTTTTGCTCTGTGATCTGTTTTTTACATCACCGTTGATTCGGAGCCGATTGTTCGTTTTGTTTTTGGAATTGATTCACGGAGTCACAATTGATTGTTCGTTTTGTTTTGGGAATTACCGACCGATTCTTTCTCATACACGTATAGTTTGGTTTTGAAAAAGACATTTTTTTCTTTAATCATGCAATCTGATGAAATTATCGTTTTGTTTGTGGAACAACCGGGTGATTCTTTCTCTTGGTTTTGAGTTTTTGTTCTTTGTTTTGGTTTTCTAAGTACCGGCTGATTCTCTCTCATATACGTATAGTTTGGTTTTGAAATAAGTATAGTTTGGTTTTGAAAAAGACGGTTTTGAAATACGTATAGTTTGGTTTTGAAAAAGACGGTTTTGAAATACGTATGGTTTGGTTTTGAAAAAAGACTTTTTGTCCCGAACCAAATGTCCCGAATCGGGCTTATATGCTATAATGAAGAGATAGTGGATATTAGTTTTTTGTTGACACGGATGCTGGTGTCAAGTGTTCACACGTGCATGCTAATGCAGCTAGTCTTTACATACAAATACTGTTTTTCTTAATTTTTTCTGAGTTTGAGATTTTTCTGAATGTTCGATTCATTATATGTTTCCCCAATTTGAAAATGCAGGTTCAGGTGTACTACCTTTGCATGTCATGTTCATATGTGTTGCTGTCAGGTCATGCTGACATTGTGTTATGCCCCGACACCTGTCTATCAAGTTCCGGAAAAATGCTTCTGGTTACAGGAAGCAAGGATAATAGCGTAAGTTTCACTTCTCTGCTTTGCTGTTTGTACTGGAGGGCTCACTTCTTGAGTCATGCATTTGGAGTTTAATTTGCTTCTTTGCTATGAGCTTACATGAAGTTGTTTTTTTGTTATATTTGAATTGTTTCCCATAGGTTAGGTTGTGGGAACCAGTTAGCCGATGTTGCTATTGGAGCCGTTGCATTTTCAAAGAAGAATTGCAATTTCTTTGACAGTGGTAGTAGGTATGTAGTTACATGGACAGTATATTTGTTAGTCATTGATGTTGAGTTTTGTTGGGGATACCAGAACTCTCCCAACTCCTATGGCATTGTGTTTGACTGGATTTGGTCCAACTGTATTTGGCTCACTGTCCCACTGATTTAGCCTGTCTCTTTCCTGATTCAATATCTTTTCCTCATCTCCTAAACAATGGACTTTTTCATATTGATTCACACTGCATGTCATTGTTTCCTTTTCTCCCTGCTGGTTACAGATGTGCCATTAATATTCCTTCAACCTAATGATCACTGTAACGTCTAAATAAATGATGTCTTCCTCTTGATTAGTGATTGTACTCTGAAGGTTTGGGCTTTGACGGCTTCTCGTATGATTTGAACAGCCTATTAATTTGAATGCAAAAGCAGTGTTGGCAGCTGATGATAAAGATATGAATTCTGGCTGTTGCACCAAATGACACTTTAGTTTGCTGTGGGTCTCAGGTTAGTAAGTGCGAAGTACCATCTCTTCTTATTTCACCGGTTGATCAATGTGCTATTACAGCATCTGGTGATAAAACAATTAAGATATGGACCATAATGATGGTTCATGCTTGAAAACATTTGAATGGCACACATCAAGTGTGTTGAGTGACTTTTCTTTCTTGTGGGACTCAATTTGTTTCTTGTGGTAATGGGACTATATATAGTGCTCAGCTGCGTTGTTTATAATTCTGTAACATTTTTAATCAACTAGAATAATTGCTTACAGGTGTTGACGGTTTGGTGAAGTTATGGACTATAAAAACAAATGAATGCATTGGTCCTTTCGATCAACACGAGGACGTGGTAATAACCGTCCCTATTATTTTAACGTTAGACTACCAAATATATCCTATTTTGACAAAAACCTGTGGTCACCTGAAATTCGATCCATATTTTTGCAGGTATGGGTTGCATAAGATAGACCCAATTAATTTTTGTGTTGAATGTATCATTCCATAGATATCTAATGTATCATTCCATAGATATTTATGTGAATGTATCATTCCATAGATTATGTGAATGTATCATGCCATAGATGTTATGAAGCATACATGGTTAATTACCTGCCCAATGCAATTGTAATAAAACTAAAAGCACTTGAAATGTTTCTCTTGCCATTTGATTTGTTAACAGTACTCATCAGTTTGCTAGGTTTCAATGGTTGCATCAAATTTCAAGTACAACTTTTCAAAAGATTTAGCTTGCAGGTGTGGGCTTTTGCTCTTTGGGAGCTAGACGAAAATGCTTTCAACCGGTGGAGGTGATGCTGTTGTCAGTTTGTGGTAGACAAGGAGGAAACATACTGTTAAGAGGTCAGTTCATGTGGCCATTTTTTTTTAGCCTTGTTTGTTTATTCTTTTAAACTCAAATATAATCGAAGTGGACAATTAACCATTTCCAAGCCTTTAACATCCTTCCTCCAACAGAGATTCTCGAGGTAATGTCCCTTAACAGATGTTTTTTAGAAAGAGTTCAATAATCTAAAGGTAGGGTAATCTGGCTTAGATGAGCCAACCAATAAAAATCAACGAATTCATTGTTGGTGTCTCGCAACCTTGTTGGATTAAGACAAATCGCGATATTATTCTTGAATGGATCATTTGGATTCTCCCTCATCTGATACTTTGAAATTGTGACCATTTGCAATCTCACACGAAGGATTGTTTGAAATAGCGACATTATTCACTCCAAACGTAGAAAACGAGCCTTCGCGTAACAGTAAATTTTGTTGGTGTCCCACGAAAGAATTAGCCTCTTTGCAAAAGCAGGGAAAAGGCTGTGTACATAAATGACTGTTCTCAGACTTTGCATTGTTGTTGCTACTATCTCCTATGTATCGAGTGCAAAAATCATCATCACTCATCAACATCATATTTATGTAAGTACCCACATCATTAAAATCGATGATGATGGGACGATAAGTGCTAGGAACAAAAACATCGAAAGGACTCACATAAAGTGGCATCCTCAAACACGACTCGTCAACACCAATCACATCAATATACCTCAACTGAGTCAACGAGTGCATCAAGCTCACGCAACGAAAACTTACAAACCCAATCATACCAACTAGGGTTAGGGTTAGGGTTTTCGCCGGTTTCTTGAGGTTTCTTCGAGAGCTTCTTCTTCGTTGAGTATTGGTTCTTGCGGTGGAAAAGATCATCCAATGTCATTTTGTATTGCTTCTTGTGCTCACTCGCTTTTGCGAAGTTTTTGATTGTGAGCTTTGCTTTGTCAGCGTTTGGAGGCTATGTCTCAAAAGCTGTGTCGTTGGAGACATTGTTGGCAAGTTTTGGTCCGGAGATGATGACACAAACTTGGATCCCACAAAGAGTAGATAGCTCAAAAGCCTTCTTGAATAGGCTGGTTTTTCTGTTTCGAAAAGTTGTTATTTGAATTTTCTCATTTTCTATGAGCTGCATGTTTAGTCTTGATAGTCCCATTATCACCTTACCAAGAAAAAAAATAAAAATTGTTAATATCTTTAGAAAAAAAAACAGTTAAAAACTAAAAATTAAATACAGAGATGAGGGAGAGAAAGAGAACCTTAAATTGTAGCTTTAATGGCTGCTCTGTGAAAATAGGTTAATGGAACTTTTATTTAAAACTTTTCTATTTATTTATAGAGAAAAAAGAATACTAATAAGGAAATTGCAATTAAGAGTTAATGCACAATCAAATCGAAAAGAAAATATTTTATTCTCTTAATATTTTGTTTCCTTTTGGAGATTTTAACTTTCCTTTTAATCAAAAATGGACAGCCCAACATTTAGTAAAAAATTGTTCTTTAAAGGAAGCGTTACATAAACAAAATTTAGAAAGAGTATATTAAGTTGTTCGATATTGTGTAAAAGGGTGATTTGAAGGAGACAAACTCGATCTTTTATAATAACACGTGTTAACTATTAGATAGCTCGTCGGCAAGGATCTCGAAATCGAGAATTTATCCTTTTAGTTTTAGGAGTTCTAAAATTTTCCAATAAAAGTAGTCTAAATTTTGTTCCAAGAAACCAACCAAAAGTTCCAACAACAACAATGGACAAGATCTCCCAATTGCCCGAACCCATCCTCCATCACATTCTCGATTTTCTCGAATCCAAAGAAGTTGCTCGAACCGCAATTCTCTCCCAGAACTGGAGATCCATCTTCAACTCTCGTTCGGTTCTTGATTTCAATTTCCTAGAAAACAAACGGAAGAAAAGAAGCATATGGGTGACACAAGAGCCGGTTTCCACAAACCGAATCGATGATTCTATACAAAAATTTCTCCGTCGAAAGCTCAACATTCACAAATTTAAACTAGAACGACTCCTATGATCCTAACCGTTGGGACTCGCACATGAACCGGTGGATGCATCAATTGGTCAATGAAGCTAATGTTGCGGAGCTTTAGCTTAATGTATACGGTCTTAGTTATTATAATTCGGAACTCAAATATGTGTTGCCTCCAATTGTTTTTTGTTCAAAAACAATCACTAGTTTGAGACTAAAACGATGTGATCTTAGGAATTGTAACAATGTGAAGCTACCGAATTTACTCGAGCTAAGCTTAGAATGTGTTTGCTCAAGCCAAGAGATGATCAAGAGTTTGATTTCCGGTTGTCCCTCCATGGAGATTCTTGAGCTCGTGGGCTGCAAAGTGTTGTCGGAGATTTGTGTTTCAGGTCTCGATAGACTCAAAGAAGTTGATATGAGATCGTGCGATGATATTACTAAAGTTGAAATTATAGCACCGAATCTTCAGGTTTTCTCGTTTTGGAATGACGGTGATGAAAAGTCGTGCGAGATTGATTTGTCAGAGTGTGAGTTGACACTCAAAAAGTTAAGTTTGGTTCGCGTCAGAGTGACCGAGTATGTGCTAGAAATTACCTTTTAAAATTCCCACAACTAGAAGAGTTGACTCTGTCTAGTCTAATCTTGGAAAGCATAGAGATTTCAAATCATCATAAGCTTCGAGAACTCGAATTATTCGATTGCAAGCATCTAGGCCTTGTTAAAATCGATGCTCCAAATTTACCGTCTCTTCGATAAAGGAACAATCAGTTCCCCTTTTACTGGATTAATTGCGCGCAGTTATTGAAGTTCGAGATTGATTTCCACATAGAGTGTCATGAGTTTGATCTACTCAGGCTCGCGACGTGCTCGAAGAGTTTTAGAGAATGCATTATGAAGTTCGGCCACCTCAAGGATATGAAATTGATACTCGAGTTTAACCCGGTAAATTGATTTATCTATTATACGTAACGTTTTTGCAATTATGCACTCTACTTGTTTCAAATTATTTTTTCAGGATGTGATTGTCCTCGAGGACTGTGAACATTTGTTCGAAATTCTATATGCTATAAAGTGCATGGAGCGGGGCATGTCCTTTAATATTACATTTGTGAGCTATGAATGCATTGCAGATTATTTGTTCAGATCCAACATGTGTCATTGGAATAGCGTCTCTTTAGTCTCTCGTCACAACAATGGCAACGACTTTTTAAAGCTACGTGTCGGAAGTGAAATTAATTTTCAATAAATAATGTATTTATCATTGAAAAATAATTGTTTTGAATTTTACAGGCATTGGAGAAGAAGAAATTGAAAGGAAATGTAGAAGCAAAATGCTGCGAGTACAAGAAATATGGAAAATGTTGGAGACATGACTATTTGTATGGTTATGAGAATGTGACAAAACCAGAAGATGAGACACCTAATTTGTTCAAGACATGTGCTGCAATGGGATATAATATCACCAAAATTAAGTTAAATTGGATATAGATCGAGTCGGAAAGAACCACAAGAATGTCATTCCTCTCTCTTTTAGTTAATTTTTTTTTGTTGCATGAACTATGAACGAATGTATAAATACGACTTTTATTAACATGCACGAACTTTCAATTTTAGCTATCAACGCCTTATTTGTTTAAGTGATTGTTCGGTGACCTTACTCAAAACTGGAAGTGACTGAAAGGGGGTGAGTGAAATTTGAAAGTACGCTATTGTGCACATTTTACAGGTAAAATTTGAACACGATCCCATAAAGGTGCAACTTGACGATCTTGCAGCACTTTCACGTAGAGGTGGCAATCGGTCAGATTAGATAAAATTTATTTCAGAGTGAAATATGAAATCTAATTCAATAATATGTTCGGATCGGATTGAATAAAGTTCAAAATATTAGTGTAAAGTGAGTGGGTTTATCATCCGTTCCGGTCCTTTGATTTTGCAATAAAAATATCCGATCGAATCCTAAATTGATAAGGTCTGGATTGCAATTACCTGCTCTAAACTTAGCCTATATAAAAATATTAGGCACAAAATTGAGACCTCGAAAAGAATTCAAAGCGCTTAACCATTTGACCGACCTACTTTGGTCCAAAAGTATTTATTTCCTAACAAACAAAGTGAGAAATGAGAAAATCAATTTCAACCCGAATTCTCAATTAATTAACCGTTATATTTTAGGAGTTCTAAAAGTTGCCTATAAAAATTATAATACCTTGTTAACTTGCGTCCCAAGAAACCAAGAGCTCCAACAACAATGGCCATGATCTCCAAGAAACCATCTGGACAAGATCTCCCAATTGCCCGAACCCATCCTCCATCACATTCTCAATTCTCTCGAATCCAACGAAGCTGCTCGAACCGCAATTCTCTCCAAGAATTGAAGAAGGATCTTCAACTCTCGTCGCGTTCTTAGTTTTATCGAAAGATGTTACAAAAGAGAAATAGAAAATCAAAAGGAGTTTCTTAACGTTCGAGTCGATGATTCAATACAAAAGTTTCTCCGTCCAAAGATCAGCATTCACAAATTCGAGCTAGAGCTCGAATCCTACCATCCTAACCATTGGGACTCGCACATGAACTGGTGGATGCATCAATTGGTCAACTAGGCCAATGTGAAGGAGCTTTGGCTTAATCCTGTAGGGCTCACCGATTACACCTTGCCTCGAATTGTTTTTAGGTCAAAAACAATAACGAGTTTGAGACTCGTCAATTGTGATCTAAAGAATTGTAACAATGTGAAGCTCCCAAATCTACTCGAACTACGCCTAAAATATTTCTCTTCGAGGAGCCAAGAGGTGATCGAGAATTTGATTCTCAATTGTCCCTCCTTGGAGATTCTCGAACTCATAGGATGTCATGCATTGTCAGAAATTTGTGTCACAGATCTCGTTAGACTGAAAAAAGTTGTCTTCGTAGCTAACACTTCTCTTACCAAAGTGAAGATTGTAGTGCCCAAGCTTCAAGTTTTTGAGGCTCGATATTGTACTATTGATGATACAAACCGGGTTGAGATTAATTTGTCAGCATGCAAGTTGACACTGAAAAAGTTGGAGATTTGTAATTGCAATACGACCAAAGATGTGTTTAATAGTCTTCTTTCAAAGTTTCATGAACTAGAGGAGTTAATTGTAAAATTCGAGCCATTTTTGGAAAGTATAGAAATTTCAAATCAACGTAAGCTTCGTACACTTGAACTCGCCTTCTGCAAGGAGCTAGGCAAGGTTGAGATTGATGCTCCGGATTTACAATGTCTTCGATACGTAAACAATAAAGTCCCCTTTTACCACTGAATTGTGCGCAATTATCAAAATTCGAGCTAAGTTTTGTCATATATAGAAGTTGCCCTCGGGACAATTTTAAAGAATGTTTTATAAAGTTCAGCCACTTAAAGGATATGAAATTACGCGTGGCGTATGACTTGGTAAATTTATTTCATTGGTTGTAATATTTTCGAGATTGTTCACTTTATTAGTCTCTAATAATTTTCTAAATTTCTTTTTCAGGATGCGATTGTTTGTGAAGACTACGAAAACTTGCTCGATATTTTGTATGCTATAAAGGACATGGGCGTGAAGATTTTCATATGCATAAGTGTTATATGCGTGAGCTATGATTGCATGGCAGATTATTTATTCAAACAAATCCGTCCGGAAAGTGTCTCTTTTATCTCTCGCCACAACAATGTCAATGACTTATTAAAGGTACGTATTGGTATTGAAATTGATTTATGATAAACGTAAAATTAATTAAGACATAATAATTTAGTTCAATTTTTTTTTTTTTTTTTTTTACTTTTTGTTCAAAATTTAACAGAGATTGGACAAGAAGAAATTGAAAGAAAATGAAGAACCAGATTGCTGCAAATACAAGAAATATGACAAATGTTGGCAACACCAATTTTATGATTTTGAGAGAGTGGCAAAACCAGAAAAAAAGACGCCAAAATTGTTCAAGACATGTGTTGCAAAGGGATATAATATTAAAAAAATTAAATTGTATTGGAATTCCTAAGTTAAAATGAAGTGAATTTGATTTTTTATGCATTATAGAATAATTTGTTTAGTGTTAATCACCAATTTAATGTTAAATTTGCCCCAATAGTTCATAATTTTAGTAGATTTGTAATATTAGAATTTTCATCTTTTGATATAAAGAATAAATTTGTTGCTTCTACTAATATTTGAAAAGTTTCAGAGAGATTTTAAGCACAATTTTGTCATAATGTTAATAAAATTAGTTTGCACCCATTCAACAGAAATTCTCCATGAAAATGTTCGATGGGAAGATATATGGTACTAATTTTCCGAAGAAACTATAAGGTAGCGTTTGAATTAAAAAAATTGAAACATGAGTTTTAGGAATGAGAATAAGATTCTCATTACAACGCCGTTTTCACGACCAAAAAGTTATAATTCAAGCATTAATGAATGAGAATCGCAATCCCATTTTCATTCTTATTCCTAAACTGAACAAAAATTCTAATCCAAACGTTGCCTTAAATGTTGAACAACAAGAGTTCAACTTGAAATCAACACATATTCACAGCTAAAACAGCATGAATACTAATAATAGCCCCATGAAAATTTCACATCATTCAAGCTAAATATATATATGGAGTCTACAATAATTTTCAAGACTACCAAGAAACGCATTATAGCTCATCGTGATATTTATTTTTTCCTTCAGATTGCAACACATTTTGTTGGTATTCAAGAAGATACCTTGTAGCTAATGATGCGTGTAGCGCGGCGCCATAAGGAAGCACATCCTCGTTGACAGTGTAGTACGGAGAGTGCCCAGGCTCTAGCTGTCCTCGAGTCTCGTTCTCCATCCCTACGAAGATGAAGTATCCGGGTATTGCTTCTTGGTAAAATGCAAAATCTTCGGCTCCCATCAGCGGTTGCTTTTCCTTGACATTGTCTCTGCCAAGCATGTCGCCGGCAACTTTTTGGAAGAACCCGTGCAAGTCATTGTCGTTTACAGCTGGTGGGAAGAATGGTCTCGACTCTTGGAGAAAATCGACTGTTGCATTACACCTATGTACGGCAGCTTGCTTCATGATAACCTAAAAGAAAAAAAAAATGATGGGAATGTTAACATTACAAGGTAAAGAAAATAGAAAATGCTATATGTTCCAAATTTAGTATGAAGTGATTTGAGAATCTACGTGATAGATAATATTTCTTATTTTTGGGGTTTAAAATTAAGTTTAAACAAATAATAACCGGCATATATGATACCACTACTCAAGAATTTTTGGCGTGGAGCACCCAGTTTACAAGACCATACTTTATTTACACTATGATTTGACCAAGTCATCAACATATATATCCATCTCATGGAAATAACATACTATTTTGACCGGTCATAAAATATATCGCCATGGTATTAGTAGTAGTGGTTACTTGACAAAACTCCAATAACTAGTTTGTAACCATTGGGTTATTATAAGGCATGATCAAATTACTATACCTCTTCGATTCGCTGCTTCAGTTGCTTAAACCTATCCTTTGAAAAGGCTCGTAAGGTGCCGCCAATTGTTATAGAATCCGGAATGACATTCAATGCACCACCTCCTTGAAACTTTGCAACTGTAACTACCTGCACAAGTTTTAGTTATGTCAAACAAATTTAAAAAGATGGCAATTGCGAAAAAGGATATGCCAGACTTATATACCAGGTGACTTTGCGAACATGCAAATAGAAAGGACAAGTGCCACATTTCATTAAAATAATGTTCTCCATGAGCATATTGAAGGCATATATTAATACCATCTGTTTCTTTTTATCTCTCAGTAATAACAAGAAGGTTATGATCCTCCGATTTTGTACAAGAAGTTGAATAAATTTGGTTGATATGTTGTTGGCATGATCAGAGGAGACCATTAATTGCCTAGTGAGTTTCAGAAAGAAAAATGAAGTTCTGATTGCGACAAGACCTTTAAGTTTGGGTTTAAACATTTTTTGGCTCACACATTGGCCTACTTTCTTTTACCCTTTCTGAGGTAACAAGGTTGAATCCTTCAAGCGGGTTGGTTGGCACAAGCTACACCAATGATTTGGCTCAGGTCAAGACCCTGTAGATCGGTTCCAACTACAGAAACATTCATATATAGCAGTCCCTTCATGATTCTATATCTCGAATGGATCCTTAAATTTGAAATTGAGAGTGAGCCCTGACCCTTGGCGGACATGCTCTTTAGAATTATATTACACCATCACAATTATAAGGTGCAAAACAAGTGTTCTTTTCAGTCACGAAAAGCAAAAGCAAAACTCAAAACGCTAAGATGTACCTGAGAATCCAATGGATCAGCTTCCCGAGAGACAAGATGTTGTAAGCTTACAATAACATTAGAAGCTGCCAACACTGGGTCTATTGAGTGCTGAGGAATGGCTGCATGACCTCCTTTTCCACTAATTACCGCTTCGAAAAAGCCACTCCCAGCCAGAATGGGGCCAGATCTGGAAGCGACTTTACCTATAGGTAAGGAATTTGATACGTGCAAACCAAAAATTGCATTAACATTCTCTAACGCTCCAGCATCTACCATTTTCTTTGCACCTCCGCCCCCTTCCTCTGCCGGCTGGAAAATAAGAACAACTGTTCCCTATTGAAACAAAGAAATTGGATAATCCTAGTTAGACATCCATATATAAAAGTTTTTCAAACTACTCAAATTTATGAAGAATTTCATGGATCGAATGAATCATTTAATGTTGTATTATTAGTCAGTAAAATCAGAAACTTTCAATAATAGTTGAACATCAAATTTCAATAAGATCAACCGACCATCTATATGGAAACAAACTTCTAGTTAGTTTTGTAATGGATAATTTGGTTATCTTCTTGACTACCTTCACAAATCTTGTAAGCGAAATTGATCACTTTGGCGAGGTATGTCACATAGACAGACAATTATCACTAGTAACTAATGAATGATTGTTTTTGGTGTGTTCAATGCTTAAGACCTCAAGTATCTTACGAGTTATTCGGTTAGAGCAACGTTTTCCATATAAGCGCCAAGGATTTTTCAACTTAAATCCGATAGTAACATACAATTCTCCTTCACCTTTGGGTAACTTCAACCCAATGTGGTTAGCAGCTTTTGACTTCTTGACTAACCAAACGAGAACTTAATTGTCTTGAAGAGACTAAAATAAAATCTTCAGCGCCAAACTTTATTTATAGACACTGCATAAACTTTCAAGTCATGATGTCAACGAAGGAAAAAAAAAAACTCTTCAGAGTCCAGAGACCAAGTAGTCAAGTAAATTGAGAAGTAGCTTGTAACTTGTAAGTACAACGAAATCAGTAAGCGAGCATTAACAAATGTATCAATTTGTCTAAAAACATAAAAAAATCGGTAAGCAAGCTTCGAGAAACATACTTTCAATTCTTCTTTATGCTCTTGAAGGATCTTCGCTCCACCAAGAAGCATTGCAACATGGGCATCATGGCCACAGGCATGCATCTTCTCTGGAACTTTACTCTTGTGCTCCCATTCCACCATTTCCTATAAACCAAAACCCCGTCAGTGAGGTTCAGCAAGTACAACTCAACCATCAAACTACAAAATTGCCCAATTCACACTACATATGGAACTGTATAATCAAACATCCTACTGTCAAACTTCAATGCCAAATTCAATTCAAACAAAATTACCCAAATCCAACTGCATATATTCCTATTTCGCAATTCAACTCAATGATCAAGACAATTACCTGAATCCCGTGAAAGCATTTCATAGAAGTTCATTGATATTGTCCTTTTATAAAGCAAATCAACTTCGATTCTCGCTACACAATCTATTGTAGTGCCATCAAACTCCAATGCTATATCCAATTTGACAAAAGCACCAAACTCAAACTACATATGTTACTACAAAATCTACAAAATTCCATCAAACTTCAAATCCAAATCCATTTCAAAAAAAATTACAAACTACATATCTTATCAACCCTAGAACTTCAATGTCAAACCCAATACAAACAAAATTACCAAATCTTTACACTAGATATCACAATTTGCTTGACACAATCAAAATGAAACCAAACCTGCATAGCAAGAGCATCCATATCAGCTCTAATGGCCACAAAAGGGGGTCCACCGGTACCAATATAGCCAACAACACCAGTAACAGCTAATGGGTATTTGTAAGGAACACCCATCTTATCCAATTCTGCTCTGATCAGCTTGCTGGTCTCAAACTCCTCATAACCCAGTTCTGGGTTCTCATGTATCTTCCTCCTAAGACCCACCATCCACTCCACAAGCTCAGATTGCTTGGCAAAATCAAGAAACCTTTTGGGGATTTCTGAGAGCCCATTTGACATGCTTGAAGAAGAATCTCCCAAACAAACTGTATTCTGACCCAACAGATTTATAAACAAAATCAGAGAGACCCACTTGGAAAAATCCATGAACAACATGGAAAAGAACTGTACTTTGGAAGAGGATTGACTTGATTTGCAAGAATCAGGATTCAGGGGATGAGGTTTTGAGTGAACAGAAGATGGGTCTTTTGGAGAGACGACACCTGAGGAGCAAGTGGTGGGCCGGGAGGTTGACTGAGAAAGTACTTTTTTGAGCGGAAATTAATTACAGTATATTAATCCAAACAGGATCGGTGCAAGTTAAGTCGAGAGGATTACATTATTGAGAAAGCCAACTGAGAAATTAAAACTATCTAAACAAACCAACTAAGAAGCATAAAAAACCTAACAAAAATAACCCTCGAAGACACTTAATAACCAACTATCCTGATAAATAAAATAAAACCTCGTTTGGTTGAGCTAGAGCCTTGGCCAACGCCTATCTCTAACCAGA
>JAYMTA010003575.1:0-13994 GCA_036897625.1 Pelargonium cotyledonis | reverse complement strand
ATATAAATAAATAAATATGAAAAAGAAGAAGCCCAAATTGCTTTTTTTTTCCTCGCGCCGGCTAGAACCCTTCGTTTCCATCTCCAACGTCGTTTCTCTTGCCGGTAACGGAGGTTCAAGCCACCGCCGAGGAACCTAGGTCTGCTCCGTCAATCACCATCGCCCCCGAAGAGCTGCTGGATTCGAAGCAGATCTGAGTGTTGTGGTGATGATATATGAAAATTTAGATTTTATGATTTTGATATAGTTAAACTCAAGAAGGAAATTAATATTATCATTGATACATCAGTGTTGTGGTGATGATGATAATATTATAAAATCCAGAACCTAAAGGCTCTTGCTTCGTCTCCGACGATTTGGCACGAAGGTCAGTGGCTTTTCGTCTTCACCGGCGATGTGGTTGTGGGGTTCAGATTTGGAACCAGATTTGAACAAATTTAGTATTTTGATTAGATTAGTGTTTGGATTATGTTAGTTTTTGGATTAGGGTTAGTGTTTTTGTTTGCTCTTAGTGTTCAATTTGTTTATAAATTAAATGAATCAATCAAATAAAATATAAAAAAATTAATTTTCCGGCGAGTTTGAATTATCCGACAAAAGTTTGAAGATCCCGGCGAATGTTTGAAGAAACAAGAAGGTTAAAGGAGACAAGGGTAAACTAGGTATTTCAAAAAAAATATATTGAATATGTAAGCAGTACATGACCCACTTAAATAGATTTTTTGTTAGTTTTAACTGACAAACACTAGACTGCATAGTTTATGGTAGTAAAAAGTTACAACACATATTTTAGGGTGGTAACGAGCAAAATGTGTATAATTGAGGGTGGTTATCTGCAATTCCCCCTTTAATTTGTTATTCGTGTTTATTTTTTAAATGATATATGTAAAAGTAAAATATAAATGAGCGAGCCCGCACGCTCGCAATTGATACTTTTAAGCTATTTCACCACATTCAAACTAATTTTTATTCGAGATTTGTTCACAATTAAAGTCTTCCCTCTTCTCATGAGTGTTTAGCGGGATTCGAACACAAACATTCTTCTCACTCACGCATCATGTATTGCTAACTACACTATTACTCTTGGGTAATAACCTTAATTGTTGAATTGTGAAGTATTTACGTCTGATTTCTTTCAATAATGAAATAATCATGTGTTAGTCACATAAACGTAACATTTAAGAGATGTGTGACTTAGTAGACAACATACCTTGTGAATCACATAACATAAGAGATTCAATTGCATAGTAAATATAATCTATTGTTAACCCCTAAGTAAAGATCTTGATACATGATGGTATGCCCTCAAGACCCACTTGGTCTTAAATCAAGGCCCAATTAGAGGGTATATAAATACAACCTATGTAGTCACATAGACATAATAGGCTGCCCTGTGGCGTAAGTCCACGTAAACCGCCCACGCTTTAGTGAAACTTGTGTTTTTTTCGTACTTCGACGCATTTAATTTAGGGAAACGTTTGTTTTACGTGTCATTAGTACATATCTGATACATATTTAACACACTTTAATGAAAACTTATAATCAGAACAATTAAAATTTGTATGTGAGATATATTAAATATAAAAACGCGTACTAATGTAATATTTTTAAACACACCAACACACTACACTGAGAAAAGCTCCCTCATAAGGCGTTAACATGCATAAAGCCAAATATGTGCCCGACGCCTGAACGCTTTTGGGGCCACCAACGTCTCAATAATCACAGGAGTATAGTAAGAAGTTATCTGAGGTGGTGGTCACTTCTAAGACCACTGTTATGATCCAATGCTTGGAAGGTGCACGGAGGTTCCGAAACTAGCTCGTCCAACAAAACTTAGAACTCAAGTTCACCACTTCCTCAACGACCAATCACATGCAATTGCATCAACAACTTGGTTTGTAAATACCAATACTTCTCTATCTACTTTCTCTCTCTCTTAGAACTGTGTATAAAATTCTCTATAGCAAAATGTAGTTAGAATTCTTTAGTGCATATTTTTACGAAAGCTAAAACAACTTTTCAAACAACAATCAAATCAACCGCTAATAGTGTGCTGGCCTTGGGTAGACTCCAAGAACCCGGACCAAGGGACCGAGCCCTCTGCTCCATACTACATGATCTAAGACTTGAACCCCCAAACTACAAATTTAAACAAATTAATAGAACTTCCTAACACGTGAACAAAGAAACAAGTATTCTAATATGTAAACTTAACCTATAGTTAAAAAGACGCATTATATGATTTTTTTTTAAGCGTTAACTCTGAAAAGTCAATTCCGAAATTTCATTTTTCATAATTCAACTAGTGACGTTCAAATAAAATAGTATCAAATAATTCAAAACAAAACATATTAGACAATAGGTCCAAAATTGATGCAATCAATTTATAAATACCAAAATTTTCTGTCTTAAGAATAGTTTAATAAACAATATCATTGGATCTCCGTGTGATGGTGTAAGAAGGCAATGAAAACCTCACCTTTTGGTTGTTAGAATATGCTGTACCAAACATGATTATAGAGTCAGAGGAAACACAAATTAAGGAGTGGCAAGGTTGGTGTTGTAATATTATCCATAAACCCTAAAAGCATGCCCTAATAATTATGGCTTTTTTTCGCATTACCTACTACTTAAAAGCAACTACATGCATCTTGACATCATGTTCATGTATTTAATTATTGGTTTTTTTATCTCTATTAGTCTCTGAACTATCCAATTTGTTTTGAAATAGTCTCTGAACTTTGATTTGTTCCGTGGACGTCCAAAAACGAAAATTCTGTTCTGCCATGGTCTCTACCGTCAAATAAATTAACAGATCCGTCAACTAGCGCTGACGTCACAATAAAAAAATAGTTTTTGAAATATAAATAATTAAAATTACTATTTTGTCCTTAATTTTCTTTCAAATCTATGAATTTATAATTTTGCCCTCCACCTTTTCTCAAATTTATAAAGATGTGTCACTCAAATATTTCCCTCTCCTCTTCAACCCCATCTGCTCATGGCCACCACTCTCCGGCAACACCCTTCGGCCACACTCTCCGACCACACCCTCCGGCCACACTTCAACCAACCTCCATTTTGGACTCACAAATTGCACATTTTCTCTCTCTGCTTTCGGACCAACAACATAATTAGACCCATAAATTGCAGCACATATCTTGCTTTCCCATACAGACTCAACACACACACACACACAAAACAATTCGAAGATGATTCTTCGAGAGGACAACTGTTGAAACTTTGTGGTGTACCAACAACAACTGAATTGTGTCCCTCTCTTTTTTGTTTCCTTTTTCTTTATTCAAATCATCATTTGTTTATTTATTTATTTTTACCATTTTTTATTTTAATGAAACTGATCTGTATACTTGTTTTTATTATGGGCAATCCATTTTTAATCCACGAGTTCTAGACATGTAGCTGTTAATGAAATTCTCTCAAATGAAGGTTGGCTTTGACCATGATAACCCTAGTGTGATAGATAGGAAGATTCTTATCATTTTTCACTTTAATTTATACTGTACGTGTTCTCTTATTTCATATCAATAAATTTTGGTTTCTCTTTCTAAACCAATTTGATAGAATAGAAATGTGGCCATGCACGGAGCATGCCACTCATAGTAAAAGCCACGCAACATTAATAACAGTAGAGAGAGACAGAGTAACGTAGAGAGTAAAAAATTTCAATGGCATTTTTTATAAATTTGAAAAAAGTTGGAGGGCATAATAGTAATTGAACACTAAATAGTATTAATTTATTGTCAAAATGTGACACGTCAGCATGAGATAACAGAATCTGTTAAAAAGTTAACAGTAGGGACCATGGCGGAACAGAATTTTCGTTTTTGGACGTCCACGGAACGAATCAAAATTCAGAAACTATTTCGGAACAAACTGGATAGTTTAGAAACTATTGGAAATAAAAAACCTTAATTAAAAGTGAGTTTGGCATTCGGGCCAACCCAATCCCATTGAACCAAATGAACCAAAATCTATAAATAATAAAAAAAGAAGATGAAAATTTGGAAATAACACAAGTGCATTGCATTATAATCAATAATATTTACAATATTAAATTTTGGAAAATTCATAATCGAAATCTCATCAAAAGAGCTGAACGTACTAACCACTGTCCCACAAGACATTGTTTATAAATTACTACCATAAAACATTAGGAGCAATAAAATCTTTCAAAAATATTTACACACAAAACTTAAATGCTAAAACTCATTTCAATTATAGCAAGGTTACCTTAATGGAATTAAAAGTGGGGTACAATGTGCACGAATCTGTATATTTTATTTGTAAAACTCAAAACTTGAACGAACTCAAATCTCTCATATACTAGAAGTTTACTCAAACTAAAAAATCCGATCCGAAACTCAAATTCCTCGACCTTTATGAAAGGCTCCTCATGCTTAAAAGCTTATCTTATAAGGGATGGGGTTGTGGTCCTGTCCGTTTGAATGAAAAAATGTGTGACCAAAGCTCCTGTGTCCATTATTTTCTCCAGGTAAGCTTGGTAGTTGAAAGTTTCAATGGTAGTGCCAATAAAAAGTAGACCAAATAGAAAAAAAAAGACCCATATTTTGATTTATCTTTTGCTTTGAGTGTAGTGCAAGCTCAATTTCATGCTTTAAAATTGAAACAATAATACACAATTATGAACTTCATTAATCATCATTCCCAAATTCTCATAATTCATCACATCTATATGAATCGAAATGCCTTTGCGGGTTCATATCACACAAAACAAACTAAGTAAATTTTCATCAAGTTGAACCAAATCAAACAAATCTACACAATTTGTGAATCACATTCCTTGTGGTTCGGGTAAGACCTTTATCCTGACAATAGAGTTGAAAATTTAGAACCGAATTTGTAGGCACCCGGAATTCAAACCGACTTAAATTCAATCCTATCTAATTAATTTATAGGTCGGGTTGGGTGAAAATTATCCTATGAAAGATACCTATCATATTTTGCACAAATCCGCACAAGTTACAATTCCGGTCCAGATCACTTTCAGTTCGTATTCGTAATAGTCTTTTTAATCCGAATTCGATCGTAATTTTAAATTGTCACATCTACCCGAAAATGACCCATGACCAAAACTGAATTGTCAGCTCTATTGATAAGTATGGCACAACTCATAAATATATTTGGTACATCATGAAACCTATATTTTTTTATGCATGCAAGCTCTAAAAGACCAAGAAACCATTGTTGTACTCATATTTATTACCTTGTTGCATAGGAGCAACAACAAGAAATCAAAAGTTAGGAACATAAAAAAACATGAAAAAAGTTAAGGAGAAGACAAAAGTCACGAACAGCACGTGATGAGTTTCTATAGGTCCGTGACCTTTCAAATTTTGAATCTTTATGCACAAGCCTTGCCGCTCCCACACCAACATTTGCATGTCAACCACATCAATTAAAAGGCTATTAGTTAATTTTGGACATTATTTAGAGTTTTGTGTCTCAATGTTACAACCAACATTAGTTGTTGCTAATATACATAATGTTCAAGATTTTCTCTCGAAGATGCCTCAAAAAGACAGTCTCGAGATGCATGCAAACAAACTCTATAACACTGCGATCTGTAGTGTTGGTACAAGTTACATGTAGACTCACTCACACGTCTATGAATATTTGTAATAATGTCGATAATGTTTGCAAATCACTGTTAATGCAAGTTGTGACAGAGGGATAATTGGGTTGCAGACTCGTGTGCTCAAAATGAGTTGAAATTTGGCCAAATCTTATTGTCATTGGGCGTGATCTACATTGTTCTATGTCATTTTGATACAATTAAGAGGTTTTGAGTTTTTATTGTTTATAGACATGATTTGTGTGGTTTTATAATTTTGTTTTATTTTGTTGTTGTGATTATACAAAGAGAGAAATAGCAAGAAATTGATGTCAATAGTTACATGGTTAACCAGTAAACCACTGATAAGATTGTGACACCAATTTAAAATGTCAGTAAATCACTTAGCTCCAACAGTTTTATTGAGTGATATGAGCGAAATTTAAACCAGATGTCATTTTATCATTTAAATAGTTTATTCTAAATCAAATAATTATTAATTTAAAGTCTTTACTCTCTCTCTTTAATTTTTTTTTTTTTTAAAAAAAAAAACTCAAAATTTACCATCATCATTTTCTCTTTTACCCTACAATTTACAAACCCTCCCAAACATGGTGTTGTAACTAGTAAGAAAATGCTATATCTATGCAGCACATGAAAAGAAGTAAACATGAATGTTGTCACTGGCCATGGATGCCGTGTAATAATTATAGCCCCACCAACCTTATTGGGTCTTTGGCTTTGCCAACAAATAAAAGACTCCTCAACCCAATCTCTCACACATGACATTCATTCTCCATAACTTCATTATTAGCATTTTTGCTTCTCCACAATCACACATCCTCCTCTTTCCCTAACAAAAACAAAGATGATAGCTTGTAGCAGAGAAGACAGAAATTGGAGGTTGGATTTTCATTTCCTTGTTCTTCTACTTCAAATTTCTTCTCTTTTTTTCAGTTAAATTTTCACATTTTTTATGTTGGTTTTGGGATATTTTTGTTCTTGGCAGTGACAAGAAAGCAGAAGGAGAAGATGGTTTCAAGACTATGGAGTGTCTGAGAGGAAGATTGCAGGCAGAGAGGCAAGCTTCAAGGTCTGCCAAGAAAGATGCAGAGCTCATGGGCAATAAGGTCATTTCACATTTTGAATTATTATTATTATTTTTGGTGGAAATTGTGAAAGTTTCAATTTTTTTATCTGGGTTTTTGAAATTATTTGGTGGGTTCAGTTGATTGAGCTGGAAAAGCAGCTCAAAGAGGAGATAAAATTGAAGAAAAGAGCTGAAAAGAAGCTAATGCTGTTGAAGAAGAAGCTGGAGTCCTTGAAAATTTCAGTTTCAGAAGACCAATTGGGTTCATCAACAAACAGTGAAGTGTCTTGTGGATCATCAACAACTAGCTCAAATCAACAAAACCCAGAAGATCAAGAACCCAAGAATCAAATCAAAAACCCAATGAGCTCACTGAAAATGGAGGACAATGCTTCAGAAACCAGCAACTCCATTGAAGACAATTCAAGTCCTCAAGTCACTTCAACTTCAAATTCAAATTCTAAATCATGCCAAAGCTTTGAAGATTCAAAGATTTATCAAGAAAGGTAAATATACTTTTTTTTTTCTCGCCTAAATCCATATTTGGGTGTGATTAGTTTAAGCTAATTGATTGCATTATATATACAATGGTCCATTTGGGACGAAAGTTACATTTGAAATTCTGAATGTGAGACAAATTCAACAACTATATAAACCAAGAATCTGAATTTGGATATGACAATATTTTATAATTTTGAAAATATTGTATTTGAATTTAGATTTCAATTTGTATTAAATTCAATAGAATTCAAAAAGGTGTTTTTATATGAAAATATTTTATAATATATTTCAAATCAAATTCAAAAATTCAAATGCAACGCATAGTAATTTCCTAATTTAATAATTTTGCTGCAGTCTTTCAAGCTGTAAGGAGTCAAAAACAGAGATTGTTATAGAAAAAGATGAATTTGTGGACGACACGTGGGCTCTAGTTCCGGTGAGTTGGCCACCGCCGCCACCGGAGAAGCCGCCGCCGGCTGATCCAAAGATAATGAGTGGAAGTGTAGAGGAGGTTCTAGATGTTCTAAGGCATACCAGAGAAAGGCTCAAGAGGTCAGTGGAGAGAAGAAATATGGTTAGAGTTGGGCCAGCTTGTAAATAAATTAATTTGTGTTGTCAATAACAATAATATGCTACTAATAATAATGTCATTTCTTGTTTTTAATTTCTTAGTAGTGTGGGAAATTTGGACTAAATAAGAAATGGAGCAACAAATCATTCACCTTATGTCTCAAAATTTGGTGTTTTGTTTTCCTTGCATTCTTTTGAATAACGTGTGTTTTATGTTGTAATTTTATTGGTCCGGGCCAACGATGCACACCCTAGTGTATAACAAATTGTATGTATGACTATTTGACTGCACTGCTACAATCAAACTGATTCACGAAATCAATAGGAATTTAGCCGAATCGATCAGTCATATTCGACTTTTAAATATGTATAGTGATCATTCCATATCCTTTCTTCTTCTTTTTTCTTTCGAGTAGAATTGACATGAAAGAGACATTGACCAATACATTTAAATGACTAACTCTTTTCACATCTTAGTTTCATTCAATAAACTTAACAATAATTATTAGTTTTGTTATGTAGTTCACTAAATCATTGTACATTGTTGTGAAAATAGTTTGATTGCTGTGAGCTGAACTGAGAGCATGTGAGGTGGGGGGATGAATTGAAGTACTTTTGATGCTTTGACATGGGTCCCAAGTCATTTTGTGTATTTACTTGCCTATAGCAGTAAAATCGACTCAATTCGCAATCAAAACAATATTTCCTCCGTCCCGAAATGAGTGTTCTCCTTTCTATTTTGAGAAAAATTAATGAGAAGTTAGTGTAGTATGTTTACTATCGTATCTTCATAATCATGTGTTGACAGATCCTAACTAACTTTTTATAAGGATATTATTGACAATTCATGCATAACTAACTTACTAGAAAAAGAAACAAAACATTTATTTTGAAACAAAAATGTAAGAGAAACAAGATAATCATTTGAGACGGAGGGAGTATCTTTATAAAAAGAACACGCACAAACGAGTAACCTACTATATGCATATAACATGCAAAAAATGTGAGCGCACACAAGTACATTAGTCGCCCTCGCATACGTAACTTTACAATTATCAAGAATCTTAATATAGAAAATAATGTCGATACTATTTACTGCCATATTTGAAATTTTGAATCCTTTAACCATTACCATAAACACCTATAGAAACAAAGATAATTATGTAGATCAAGATTTTTCAGCAAAATATATGATTTATTTGTTGCTTATATACTAGTCAAAATTTGAAGTTAATGATTTCTTTGCTATGAACATAGACTAGGGATTTCAATAGGGACAAATTGGTGGAGCCAAATGTCCCAAAGATGGATTTTTTTTTCTTTATGTTCCCCAATTCCCCAAATGGAGGGTCACTAGGTCCACAAAGGCATTACATTTAGTTCCTAGATGCCCTAAGTTGGAGGCAAATATTTTGAGGTTTTGGACAAACTTGTAAAAGTTTCTTCATCACAATTTCTTTTGTTACCGAACATAATCAATGAACTACACTATTTCATCCGTCCATACACGAAAATAAAGTGAATTTAAAACACAGTTCAAAAATAACCAAAGTTTGCCAACACCCAATTATGATCCACATATTAAGTATTAAATGATCTCCCAATTGAGTACCAAACATTGAGGCAACAAGAAAAGTTAAGACAAATACACGAGTAAAATTGCACAATACAGAAATGAGAAAAAAAAGAGCAATTCACCGATTCCCTTCAATACCAATCCTTACATAGTTAAATATACCAAACAAAAACTCCAGACACTACTGTTTCCCCAATTTGGAAGGATAAAAAAAAAAAACAAGTTCCACATAAATTTAAGCACATGTTCACAGCTACAGAAAAACCTAATTTATGGAAGTATATTTTGCCTGCAACTACTACTGTACCTACCTTGCATGGTGAGCAATTTACCAGTGACACCAAAGAGAATCAATGATACCTCCAAACTGTTCACTTATTTCAAAACAACTAAGAATGCCAGAAATTCTGAAGCAACATACTAGGAAATGGATTTCAGTATTAATTTTTTTCAGACTAAAATATAGCGACTTTTTCACGAGATTGTGTATGATAGCCTTACCTTCAATCTATTGAACCTCATTTCAGAATGAACAATCATGATCACATGTTTGCAAGCAGTAAAATGTTATGCATTTATCCCCGCAGTCCAGTTCAACAAATTGTACTGAACATCTAATGGCAAAGCAACAATAATGACTAGTGAGGATGCTATTTTTGTAATTGAAGATTAAAACATGCATGCCTTGATGTGTTCTCTAGCTATCTATGTCTGTGAATGATCATAAACCTAAGATGTAGTCAACTAGAGAAGGGACTATAGTGAGACAAAAGCTATAGAAAAAACTAACTCCTGGACCAGGTGATATCAGCCACAATCCCAACTTACTACTGCTCGTGAAATGAAAATGTACAAATATGAAAAAATGGTCCATGCTGATTATGAGAAAATAGATTTAAGGGTAAGGCTGTATGCTGACAATTGCTATTTCTTCACATAACTGACAATATAAGATAATCCAAAAAGAGCATATTTTCCTAGCTTGTTACTTCAGAATTTTTGATATTCTTAAGGAGATTTTGAGATATGTTAACACTAAGCAGGTGATCATTCATTACTCTAGGCCTCACCAGGAAAATTTATATCAAAGCTGTGCATGAGCCAAGATGAAACACAAAATCCTGTTTGCTGCATTGTAAGGAAGCATCCATGATCCGTCAAAGAGAAAAATAGTGGCTGTATCTGGGAATTCGTATGTTGGAGATAAGAAAAGGTAAGAGGTGTTGTGGGAATCAGAGATTGTTAGAATGCACTACCTGTCAAAAAAAAAAATGATATAAGTATTCAAATATAAAGGTGTTTGAAATCATTTAAATGGGTTAGAAGATATGTCAATTGGAAAGAAAACAGTTAATACACTAATTGCAGAACCAAATTACACCAAGAAATAGACTTGACTTACTGTTAACAAAGAGTTACTGGTCAGGCCCCTCCAATGGCCTTTCCCGCAATAGCAGCTTTCTGGTTAAGAACATCATACACATCAGCATTGAAAATAGCAAAATTATGGGCAACACTTTTCCACTATCAATTGCAAGCAATAATAGTGATAGAACATTACCGGTTCAACATCCCCACTGCCATTCGATTTTGGTAAAGAAGTTGGTGCAGCTTCTGAGAACCTGAAAAGAGAGCAATACGAACTTAGTAGTTTGAATCTCAAGCATATGTGCAAGAAACTTGTTGTAGTGAAAATGGGAGAAATGGTTAAGACGTTCTACAGACCTGAGGGCCCTTGCTTTCCTTTTATCTTCTTCCACAGCATCTGTTTTGGGAGGTGGAGCAAATCTAGCAAGACGAGCTTTCTTCTTAGCCTCTTCTTCAGTAGGCTCAGCCGGCACAGGAAGCCCAAACCTGAATAACAAGGATTAAAATTATAGTGGACCAGCAAAACATAGTTCCCACAAGCAAATTACTTCACAAACTATTTCGCAAATTTAAAATCATTAAGCTAATTAACCACATAAACAAGATGGGAAAATTAACCTTTCTGCTCTGGCCTTTCTCTTCTGCTCCTCCGCTTTCTTTGATTCTTCAGATGCTTCCGATTTCTTCAATTTGTCTGATCCATTCTTCGTGGATGCAGTGCCAAACCTGCAATAACATTGGTTCCCGCTTAAGGATTAAAGTTGGAGTCATACAGACCACAACAGCTCCTAGATGTTCGGTATACTTTATATTGATCCAAGAATTAGTTTACTTTCACTAGATTTTCTTTTCATAAAAAGGGTAAGTTAACTCTTTTAGTTATGTTTTAAAGTTAGGTTTCAATTACTAATCAGAGAGTAGAAATTCACGATAAAGGGAATAAAAGAAATAAGGGTCTTTTTCAAGATTGTCACAAACATTTCTAACTATATTCAAGTTTATTGTGCACACCCTAGAATAGATAAAACCTAGAATGCCGTACACAGCCATGTTAATAATGGTGAAAAGCACTTGTGTCAATAATACAAATAATTAGAAGAGAGCAAGGAGTCTCAGCCAAAGAGTTATTTTGGCTAAGACTAAGCCAAGATACATGGAAATGGATCTGGGCAGGCACCACGTCCACATATTCATTGGGGCGGGAATGAGTGTTAAATGGTGAGGTGGCATCTCTTCATTGGTTTGGCTGAGACTCAACCCATAATTGCAAATGAAAATTCTTAATTATATTGGGGGTGGTATTCTCAGTTTCTCACTTATTAAATTGAGTATCACCTTTCATCTAGTTCTCCACACACCCCAGCATATAACTAAACACATTATAGCGAAAGGAAAGGAAATATACTTTCATATTTGAAAACATCAACCATATCAACTAGCACGAACAATTAAAAATATAAATGCCCGAAACAAAACTGAGACATCTAGTAGTTCCTCAATTCTCTACACCAACTAAAACAACTCAATGAACTCTATAGGTTGTATCCACAACTGGACAGCAGGATCTCTACTGTTCCAATGTTAAACAACATAAACAGATATGAAACCAAAAATATACACACGCATAACTAATGAAGGGATAAACACCATTGCTGCTCTAATTGTACCTATGAATCATGAAAATATGCAATAACAATGGAGTGAGAACTGACAGACAGTAAAAAAAATACATATATCCATAAAAACGACATTTGTACTACTCACAAAGAACCAACAGTAATGTGAATTTGAACATGCAATACTGAGATTCAACAAAACAAAGGGGCCACCAGAAACCCTAACCCTAATTTACAAAAACAAAACACCTAAACTTTAAATTTCGAAACCTCAAATTAAACAAAATGAAGACTATATATACCTTTCAGCTCGAGAATTACGCTTCTCAGCTTCAGATAACTGGACCGGCATACCAAATCGCTCGGCTCGGCGAATCTTCTTCTGTACATCCGAATCCGGAGCAGCTTTTCCAGCCAAAAGCCCCACAGGAACCACAGCGACCGCTCCGTCTCCGCTCTTGGATACATCCACTTCCTTCTCAGACGCATCCTAGTCGCCATTGACGGCCGCCGAAGGCGGCGGGGACGAAGGGGTCTCGGGAAGGTCGGCGGCAGGAGACAGGTCTAGGGTTTCGGTAGGGCTTTCTTCCGGAGGATTGGCTTCGTTGAGGTTGAGATTAATTAGGGTTTCGGTGGCCATTGAAATCAAGGTTTTGGTGAGAGCTACAGTGCGGTGGTTTCGGCGCTGTCTCGATCTTCTCCGTATCGAATTCGCTGTGCGGTTCGCAGGCTTTTTGTGGGACAATTTTTGAGACTGAAGCACGCGAATCGTGGGTACGTGATTCGCTGAGACTGTTTATCTTCTTCGAGTGTAAACGACATGTCGTTTTTTATTGCCATCCTATGAAATAGGCATTCACTTCACGCTGACACAAACACGACATGTCAATATTAAGCGGACTTTTTTATGTATATCTTTAAGATAGATGCTAATTGTGATGTGCTTGTATTTTAACTTCTAAGTGAACAACATCGACTCAAATCATCTCTCATTTTTGGACAAAATTACCACAAAAAATTATTTGCCTCATGTTGTGTTAACACCGTCCGGAAAACACTATCCATTGCACAATATAATAACTTTTCTATGTACTTATGTAGCACGTGCAACTCATGTTTCAAAAATCAGACAAATTAATATATTTAATAGAGCAAATTGCAGTAAACTCCTATGTGGTTGGCACATTTTGCACAAAACTTATCTCGGTTATTAGTTTAAGCAAAAAACCAACCAAAACTTACCAAAAAAAAATTCTGTTACAACTCTGTTAGTTTAAAATTGAAAAGACTAAACTATCCTTATGATTCACCAACCAAACAAACCCTTAGCCAAATAAACCAATCAAACAGACCCTTTAGCATGAATTTTAAAATAAATAAATAAAAGATGAACAGGTGAACAACCCAAAGCTCCTTCCGGCAAGCTCACGGCCCCTTCGCAACTCCGGAAGCGTCGACGGCGAGCACCAGCAACGTCGGAGGAGCACGGCGTGGCTGGATCTGCAGAGCTGGGTTGTCGACGGCGAAGGAGCACAACTCGGGCTTAGACCAGATCGAGAACGCGACGAGCTCCGGCCATCTTCGATCTGAGCTGGGATGTCGATGGCGCTCGGGTTTGGACGATGTTGGGGCAGGCGAGCTCGAGGGCAGTCTTGGAGGTTGCCTCCGTTGCAG
>JAYMTA010003574.1:0-13996 GCA_036897625.1 Pelargonium cotyledonis | reverse complement strand
TTTGGGGTTTTTTTCCACGTCATCCATTCGTCGACGTGGCATCATGACATGGCAATGCGGGCTGATGTGGCAGTCACAAACCCGCTACAACGGGTCAGTTGGACTTTTTTGCAAAAAATGGTAAGATAAAGGTTGGAAACTAGGCAAAACCCTAATTGAGAGCTAAATCCAAAATACAGGTAAGTCCAAAGGGTCCTGTAGCATTTTACCCTTTGAAATATAATACTTTATTTTTCATTATAACATTTTCATTCCTCGTCGATATTTTTTCTCAAATGCTGAAGAGTTTTTATCTATATTTATTTTTATGATTTCTAGATATTCTAGACCACTTGCATGACCCAAATGGATGGAAACATATTCATGGAACCATCAAAGTTTAGCCCTGAGAGATTCGAAAACAATCAACAATTCCTCTCTACACCTATGTACCATTTGGAGGAGGGGCTCGGAAATGTCCTGGATTCGACTTTGCAAGGGTTGAAACTCTGACCGCCCTTCATTATATGGTCACTAGGTTCACTTGGAAGCTACTCTCAGACGAATCTTTTAGTAGGGATCCAATGCCGGAGCCAGCTCAGGGACTTCTTCTACAAATTACACCAAGAAACAAGGGTTAACAATATGCCTGTTTCTAGACACCCCGTGTCACTAGTAGTGCAAAATTATATTACTCAATAATGTCAACCATGAACATCATGTGTGCTTTAACAATATTATATTTTGGTCTTGAACTTGAATTTGTGTGGTTGGGCAATTTTTTTATAAGTTGTCATATACCAACACCATGAAAGGAGGATCGATCTTGAGATGAATCAAATGCCTTAAATCATTTGCCCCAATGGGGTTCACTAAATTACAGGAAGGATATATACATGGTAGAAAATTAGAGAGTTTCACTGACGGATTAATAATGTTTTCCTAACGAGCTCATAGCAAATCGAACAATTTTCTCCTCTTTCCGTCTCAAAATGAGTGTCATGTCTGTCTTGCGTTTTTTTACTTCTAAAATGAGTGTTCTGTTTCATTTAAAGAAAGTCAGTTATGTATGAATTAATAATGATATTTGTAATATTAGTTACCTAGTATCTATTGAGTTTGTTACAACTTACAACTCATGTTTATGGAGATACAAGAGAAAATATACAAAACTAACTTACTTCTGGTTAATTTGGGCTGTGAAATCACGATTAGATGTGAGGTTTCCAGAGTTTCTCTTGGGCAGGTTGGGAAGCTGGTTATGGATGACATTAATGGGAGGAGCTAGGAAAGGCAGGTTGTTGTTGCTGGTTCATATGACTTTGTTGTTAGATTACTTACCAAATATTCATACAAGTTACAACTCACTAATGCATGTTGGCTTGAAAATATAAAATGTACATAAAAGTGTGAATAATAATAAAAGAAGAATATCATACACGAATGATAGTGTTTTTTTGGTCAATCGATCTATACAACGGGGGTAGCTCTCCCCTTTTAATCAAAAATTTCACCCTACCAACTCAATAAAATTGAACTTATGACCTCTCACATAGATGTGTGTCTTGAAAATATCATACATGATTCTCAATGTTATTTTACATGTGTAATATTTGTACATCATAGGCAAAACCATAAAAATAATTTTCAAGAGTATCAAACTATTAAGTTCATCTGCATGAGAGTGGTTATGTCTCTCGATCGTATGAGAGTGGTGTGTCTCTCGCTTGAGAGTAATATCGTCATGAGGGTATCTGGGAAGGTGATGATTGATTCCGTTTGTGATGGCTAGGTTTCGACAAGTGGTGATTAACGCGTAGGTAGCGGAAGTGGCAATTGCGACCATGTCAGAGTTCAATCCATAGAGAGTTCGCGGTGGCTCTCGTGATAGGACTAGGTTACAGCCTGGCCGAGACTGATAGGATCTAGTTTGGAGGATGTGGTGTCCGCGGTTTCTAGGGTAGAGTCAGGTTCTAGAACTGGCGTGTAGCCGGTGGTCTGACTCAAGAGGAGGAGAAGAAAGTCCGACAAGTTCGGGACAATTTGAGGGACAATAGGCTTAACCTCAAGACCCTGATTCGATTTAGGCATCTCGTGCACTGAGTCTCACGATCTCACGGAAATTCGCCACGTTAAGAATCGGCGCGTAGTCTAGTTTTAGTTCGTTTTCTTTTTCTAGTTGTTTTTTCCTCTTATTTTCGCGTTTTATAACTTTCTTTATTTTTATCAATAAGGTCGATCTTTATGAGCTAAAAAAATCTATTAAGTTCATAATCATACTAGTTCCATCTTAACTTCATTTTTAAATTGTTTTTTTTATAAATGAGCGGTACCTTTTATTTATGAAAGCCCAAGGGCCACGAAAAATAAAAGTACAAAATAAAAGTGCACTAACCCGAACTCAGACACGAGATCGGATTAGCCACCCAAGCAGCAAAATCAAAATTAATAGTAAAAGTACTATCTATGCAAGAAACAAGTGAAAGTGCAAAGCTCTGGATGCGCATAAGAGTGTCATTAACGGAATGGAAAACATCCCGAAACACAAGCGCGTTTCGACTCAGCCAAATGAACCAAAGGGAAAGAGAAACCACGGCAGCCCAACTTTCGAGCATAAAGCAGAGTCAAACACAATGATGGAGGGCCACGAAGCGAGAAGAGTATAACATGATACGGGCATAACCGAGACAACACCCTACCATTTAAATAAACCTGCCCAAACTTGAGTTGTCCACTAACAATGAAGAAAAATATGCGAGCTGGTTTCAATCTCCTGATCACAAAGACGGCACAATGAAACAGTCCCGGCTGGCAAGACATTTCGACGAACAAGGAATTCGAAACATGGCACACTATCCAATGAAGCTAACCAAACAAAATATTGAACTTTTGGGGGAATAAAAGCTCTCCAAATAAGCTTAGAACTCGCAAAACAGAAATGAGGAGCCGAGTTATAAAGCAAATTAAATGTTGAAAAATTACCCGATTTAGTGTGCTTCCAAGCCATCCGATCCGCCACTGTTGATGTAAGAACAGTTCCGCCCACAGCAGCTCGGAGGGCTACCAGCTGATTCACCTCCCTAGCCCAGAGAACTCGCCGGAACAGAGTTGCCGGGTTGCTGTTTAGTGCAGAAAGCAGTACAGCAACAGAAATGGATTTGTTCCAGCTTAGCGTATAGAGCCTTGGGTACTTGTCCATGTCCTTCTTAACTTCATAATTTGAATTTTAAAATCACCGTACACAAGATATACATAAGTGAATAAATTATTGTGTTCCTAGTGATTTAAAAAACATACTAGTAAAATACTCCGTGCGTTGCGCGGGTATTACAATCTATTGTTGTTATAAAATAGTTAGAATAAAAATTAATAATAATGTCTTTCCTACCACAACATTTCAAATCAAAAAGTAAAATTATAGGTTGTTTAAATATATATGTATTATTACAAAAAAGTATTACAAAACCTATGGTCTTCTCCCGCTCTTGAGGCGTGCGTTAGGGTTAGGGCTTTCGATTAAGGTTTTCGGTAATAGTGTCGGCGGCAAGCAGGTTCAACAGGCGGCGGTTGTGACAGGCAGCGGGACGGATTATTGAGGAAGGAGGATGGCGATCTTGTGCTGGAATTGTAGGGGTTTGCAGAACCCTAATACTGTTCGTGCGCTCCGGGATATGGTATGTGTTCGGAGACCGGCGTTGGTGTTTATGGCGGAGACTAAGCAGCACCGTGATCAACTCGAGGTGGTCTGGCGACGTCTGCGTATAGCAGGTTGCTTTGTGATCGATAGTGTAGGGAGGAGTGGAGGATTGGCCCTCTTTTGGAAGGATAGAGGAAAGGTTAGGTTACTCGGTTCATCCCCATAATACATCAACGTGATCATAAACTTGGAAGTATGGGGCTAATGGTGTTTTATGGGTTTTTACGGTTCACCGGATAGAGCTCGGAGGGAGTAGTTATGGGAAGCGTTAAGGGGGTTGGTTGGTAGGAGTGATCTACCTTGGATTTGTGTCAGAAACTTTAACGACATGCTATTTGCACATGAAAAGTGGGGTGGAACACCATAACCCACCCGACTTTTGGTAGGGTTCTGAGAGGCGGTGGCGGATGCCGATTTGTTTGATTTAGGAGCTACTTTTCACTTAGATGAGGGGGTTGGAAAGGGCGATTAGAGTGGAGGACAGGCTAGATCGGGGTTTCGAGAACCTTAATTGGATTGAGAATTTTGGAAGTTGGAGAGTGTTCACTCTTCCCTATACAACTTCAGATCATAGACCCTTGTTCATTGCAAAGGCGGAGGTAGAAGAATGTCATCATACCCAGTTTCATTTTGATAATGCATGGAGTGGCGAGGGAGGATGTAGGTTAGCGGTCCGGAAGGGGTGGGAAGAAGGTGCATTTGTTAATATCATGCGGTTCTTAGGCAGTGGAGGAGGTCGAAGATACACCCGGATGTGGAGGTTAGACAGGAGAGGTATCGATTGGAGGAGGTGGACCGGTCTGGGATGGATTGCAGTATGGTTAGGGCAGAATATGTTCGTTTGTTACAGGTCCAGGAGGCGTATTGGAAACAAAGAGCAAAGCTTAGTTGGTTATAGGAAGGTGATTTGAGCACAAAATTCTTTCACTTATCGGCGTCGGTACATAAACGTTGTAATCTTATTATACAACTGAAAGATGAGAATGGTGGTTGGGTGCGAGATAGGTCGGCATTAGAGCAGTTGATTCAATCCCATTTTGTTAACATGACACTATCGGAGGAGGTACGAGTAGAGCCGGTTGTAGAAGTGGTGCCGGGAGTGGTTCGGTCGAAGCATAATGAGTTACTCATAGCAGAATTTACTAGTAAGGAAATCAAATTGGCCTTAATGGAGATGAACCCAAATAAAGCTCCTGGTCCGGATGGTATGACACCCAGGTTTTACCACCAGAATTGGGAGGCGGTGGGACCTGAAATGGTGCGGGCATGTCTTCTATGTTTGAATGAGTTCCCTGAGGGACTAAATGATGCAAGTATAGTGTTGATTCCGAAGAAAACTATGGTGGAGAGGGTTAGTAATTTACGGCCAATAGCCCTTTGTAATGTAGTTTATAAAATTATTTCAAAGGTGTTGGCAAACCGGCTTTGGCAGGGGATAGGGGAGGTAGTGTCGGAAGAAAAAAGTGCCTTTATCAAGGATCGACTCATCACCGATAACATTTGTGTGGAAAATGAGGTTATACACTGGATTACCCGGCACGGGACTGGCAAGGATGGGTGGATGGCTATCAAGCTGGACATGGCTAAAGCGTATGATCGGGTAGAGTGGGTGTATTTAAGAAGAATAATGGAACAAATGGGCTTTATGGAGACATTCATCCGTCTGATTATGTTGTGTGTTTCTACTTCTCGCTTTCGGGTGGATGTCAATGGCTGGCTATTAGTGGGGTTTAGTCTAGAGAGAGGTTTGAGGTAAGGGGACCCGTTATCACCGTTTTTGTTTGTGATTTGTGTTGAGGGGCTCTCTAGACTAATTAAAGCAAAGGAGGTAGTGGGAGTGTGGAAAGGTTGTCGGGTAGCAATGGGTTGTCCACGGGTGTCTCATTTATTTTTTGCAGACGATTCCATATTATTTTGCAAAGCCACGGCTCTTTCATCTCTACATGTTAAAGATTGTTTAGCTACATATGAGGTAGCTTCAGGACAAAAGGTAAATTTCGATAAGTCATCGCTCTTTTTTAGTCCTTCTACCGTGCCCATTATATGAGAGACTATTTTCGAGCAGTTGGGTATCACCGAATCGACTGGTTTTGGATCATACTTGGGAGTTCTGATTGGTATAAGAAGATCAAAATGTGGGGTTTTTTTGGAAGTATTGGACAAAGCAAGGGATCGGGTCGGAGGTTGGAGCCAAAAATTTCTCTCGGGTGCGAGTAAGGAGGTGTTGTTAAAATCAGTAGCTCAATCTCTTCCTACTTATCTTATGAGTGTCTACTTGTTACCTAAAGGGGTGTTGGGAGCTCTTGAAAGGTTGTGGAATGCATATTGGTGGGGCTCAAAGGGAGGTGGGAGGAAAGCAATTCACTGGAGAAGCTGGGAGAGGCTTAATGTGAGCAAAAATATGGGTGGGTTGGGCTTCCAGAGTGTGAAAGAGTTTAAAGTTGCTTTGTTGGGTAAACAGGGGTGGAGACTTATAACGGAGCCGAACTCACTTTTTACACGAGTCATGCGTGGTCGGTATTTTTCTTCGGGTTCTTTTTTGGAAGCCATTTTGGGGTTAAGTCCAAGTTATATGTGGATATCGTTTTTGAAAGCCCAGGATATGCTGAGGAAGGGGTCTCGGGTTCGTGTAAGGGACGGCAACACTGTTTAGGTGTTTCAGGACGAGTGGTCCGGGTTGGAGGGGGGATTACCAAGAGGGGTTGGGACGTTGAGGGAGGACGCGTTGGTGAGGGATTTATTGCGGGATGGTGGACGGGAATGGGATTTGGTTCGATTAGAGGAGGAATTTGGGGTGGATATTCGGGCACACATTGGCATATCCAGATGAGTTATAGTGGATTTTGTGATAGTATTTATTGGGTGGGTGAAGAGAACGGGAGGTACTCGGTCAAAAGCGCGTATCATATATTGAAACCAGAGGTGGTTGACGATCGAGTCAAGTTGGTTTTGAGCACAATTTGGAAAGCGCGAGTGCAACCCAAGATCAATATTTGTTTGGTGGAGAGCCTTGTCAAATTATCTTCTGGTAGGCTCCCGGCTTCGAAGTAAAGGTGTTGATGGAAATGTGGCTTGCCCAGATTGCGGGGAGGGGACGAGACCAAGGAACACGTGTTGTTTCACTATAAGGCAGCAGCTTGGCTTTGGACTCGGCTGGGTGTACCGGTACCGGGGGAGGGCGGAGCGGACGTATGGCAATGGATGGAGGCTATGTGTCAAACCCCACGGGTCCATGACTTGGAGAAAATAATGTACTTAGCTTGGGGCATATGGAGGCGAAGGAACCTTTTAGTGTGGGAGGGACAAAAGCTAAATGAGGATGATACATAGAGGATGGTAATGGAAACGCGCTTGGCTTGGGAGATGGCGAGGAGCCAGAAATGCATGGGGGGCGGTTGGCCGAAGGTGGATTTAGGGAGCAGGACTGTTGAAGGCTAAGAGATCGATGCTGGGCAAGGTGGTGGTTCGCCGGACATAGTGACGATCAAGGTGGATGGGGCTATGTTCGGTGGAGAAGGTTATGGAGGTGGATGGGTAGCGCGCGGAGAATAGCCAGGGACGGCGGCTAGGTGGCGGATTGTAGAGGTGGGGTGGACGCCCGGAATTCGTGAAGGCGGTCGAAGGATTGGCTATCCGGGAAGCCTTGAAATGGGCAGGAATGGAGGGATGGAGGTCGGTACGGGTGTTGAGTGGTGCTAAGAACGTGGTTTCGGATCTCATCAAAGGATTGGGAATGCCTAATGTGTATGGTTTAGTTTTACGAGACTGTACTCATTTAACTTCCGCTTTTGAGAGTGTGACATTCTTTTATATTCCTAGGCTAGAGAATGTAGTAGCACATAATATTGCTAGAGCTGCTAGGCTCAGGCCTAGATTGTATACATGGAGAGACTCGGGTTCCCTGCCTGGAGCTCTTCATGAATCATTGATATTAATGAATTTGGTATTTCCCCCTTCAAAAAAATTAAAACTAACTAGCTGTATTTTTGTTGTTGTAAAACTAGAGTAAACTATTTAGTTTAGCGAATTTAGCAACTTATTGTGCACTGCAATTAGAGTTTACAATTTGAACTCGAACTTATTAACACCAAACTCTAACCTAACTTGTATTTGGTCGGATAAGATATACCCGCAAAATCATTTTATTTTAAGCAAACAACCCAAAATTAAATCCGACCAACTTGAAGTCCCTATAAAATTGGAATAGGGTTCAACAATCTAAACCTAACCCGACCTGACCTAACTATACCCTACATTTTATCAGCTCTAGGTGGGTGGCCAAATAACAAATCAGCTCTTTAATATTTCTCTTGTCCACTGCGCTGGAGGTGGCCGAATAATAAATAAACCCTATATTTGCAATTGCCTCCAGCCGCAGGATACAAATCTAATGGCTCACAGTAAACCTCCGAGCCCTATAAATCTGACCAGCCAGTCCCTCTCAGAACTCACAAACATGATTTCATTTCTAGGGTTTCATCTTCCTCCTCCGCCTCCTCCTCATCCCAAAATTGGATCTCGATTTGAATTCCCGTGTGTGACGGGAGCTTCCTCCAGAAGCTCTTACATCTCGAAGGGAACAAACGAATCGATGTTCGTATAGTCCTCTGAGTGAACGTCACAAATCAATGCTCTCCGGCGTCGACGGTTCTTCCCTCGGGAAGCTTCCTCCGCCGGCGGGCGGTCTCGAATTTCATCGCCTTTTGGAGCGGCGTTGCTGCTTTTACCTCTTGGGACTGGCCATGAGACTAACATTTTTATTTTATTTTGGTATGGCCTATGAGGAAATCTTTTTATCAAACACCATCTTTCGGGACTGAATGGCTTTTCAAGCCTTGATGTTAATTCTGCAATTCTGAGGCTGTTTACTTATTCATATTTTAGTTAACAATTGTTTTCAAGTTTCGAGCAATATTTGCCAATTCGCAGAGCAAAAACGTCAGTTTAAAGATGGCGCTATTTGCATTGAAGGTTGGCAATATAAAAGATCGATTCTCCGTGCCTATCAAATTCTCTTAATTTTGAATACATTTTTTTCCAATCAATTTATCTTTTTCTTTAAAGACCTTTGATGCTGATAATTTTCTTTCCGTCTTTAATTGATTTGAGATCTAAATTTCCATTTTTCCATCGCCACACGCACAGTATCTACAACTTTTGTGTACCAGAATTATAAGACAAGCCAACTTTTTCTTCTAGCTTTAAGTGCTAGCTCAACCCATGCACAAATCGGTTTTTCATCAAATCTCAAGATAATTGAACGGTTCAGATGCCACACGTACCTTTTTAGGCATAAACATGTTTGTCTCAAATTATCAATACATGTGTTATTATGTGGTAGTTTGAAAGATCTGAATTGTTGTTTTGTCTTGAAATTTGAAGATAGAAGACTCATGTGAGTTTAGCTATATTCTAAAGCTATTTGTTTTAATAAAGAGAAAAAAAAATAACTTTTAGAAAATGATAAAGAGAGAAAATGTAGTACTGTCATTGAAGTAGACATAATATTGTAGAAAATGTAGAAATATATGTATATGTATATTTGTTTTTCTAAAGAAAGAATATTTGCATTTTGGGAAGAACGAATTTGTCATAGTTTACCATAAAATTGGGTTAGTAAATGAATTTGATAAAAAAAATACTCATGTGATTTGGTTAGTAAGAAGGAAATATCTTGTCATTGTTTAGTATAAAAATTGGGTTAGTAAATGAATTTGATAAAAAATACAAATGGGACCTTTCGTTTCTTAAGACAAAGCAACTAGTAAAGTTAATGACGTTTCTTAAGATTAAGTAACTAATAAAGTCAATACGTTTGTGATATATGTATTATACATGTACTAATTGAACATGCTTTAATATGTTCTTTTTTGAAATACCACAACATCCATAGTTTGATGCATTATTGATAGAAAGACATTGTGGTGAAATGACTTGAAAAGTTGAAAGTGAACTCTTCATCATTGTAAAAATGCAAATAGTTTGTGTGGTATAATCTTTAGCAACGGACTTGAGGCATGTGTAGATGACACATGTGTTATATATGTGTGACATGTTGGTTAGTAATTAGTTGCTTTTTAATGAGAAAGAGTGATTATAGGTTGACAAATTGTAGAAAAATAATGAGTAAAGTTGAATTTGACACATATTAGTTATATTAATAGATTTTGAAAATTTAGTTATTATTATTGCAAGTGAATATTTGTTAGTCAAAATATTTTTAAATATTAATTTTTATAATAAAAAGATAATTTTTAATGTCACATTTAATGAGATTTTTGGTCTTTTGGCACAAATGGAACAAAAAAATTAGAAAAATGGCCACAAAAGACAAAGATTTAGTCATTTAGACCCTGTAATTATTTTTGTTATTATTATAATAATAATAAAGGTTTTGGCACCATTCCAAGAGTTGTGAAGCCTATTAATTTAATGACAAAAATAGTTAGCTTGTAGGATTTCAAACTTTGGCAACTAGCAACAATTTTTTGTTTCTAAAACAAAATACTGTACATTTATAGATAGTTAAAAAATAATTATAATTATTCCACTTGGTTTAACAATTTTGTCGTTTTGATATACAAAGCGACACCGGATTTAACTGTTCCGAGAAAATTATTTTCCGACTATTCAAATGTAATTACAAAGTCAGACTAAGTAAAATATTTAATACATAAATGGAGAAAATTGGTATAATAGCCAAAATTAATTATGTCGATTTGCCAAATGACTACCAATTCCACAAAGTTTAGGACGACGAATCGACAATTTTAAATATGTTAGATTTGGATTTGATTCTCGTCCGATGGGAGTTGAATTTTTTCACGTGAGATATAATTGTTGTCTCGGACATATCCAACAGATCAAAATAAATAAATTTTGAGGCAAATTATCTGGTACACAATATGCACTACTAATAAATTACTAAGTATTTGTAAGTAGATGTGTGGGGAACCACTAAGGGTGGTGCAGTTGTTAATCTATTTGTAAGAGGGAGAGGAGGTTTTAGGATCATTCCCCACTCAACACATTCTTGATAGTGGTAGTGTAAAAAATCACTTTGGTGCGGTAAGGTGCCAAAAGTTTTAAGCTAGGGTTAAGAGACATAGTCTCTTCCCTGAACACTATTGATTCCTTATATGTATATACCTCTTTGGGCTAAAAAATTAGATATGTAGGGAAAAACTAATGGTTTGAGTTTTGAATTAAATTTTTTTCATAAGAACCATAAGTGTAGAGAATTTGATTTTATGACTGTCAGCAAAAATCAGAGTCGTTTCAATGTCGTTTAAACCCTCGATTAATAGAAACACAAAGTGGATCGTTGGTTCAATTTAGGTTAGATTCAGACTGATTATCGACCGATGGAGTTGAATTTTTTCACGTTTGATCTAATTGTTATTTCAGACGTATCCAACGAATCAGAATAGATCAATTTCGAGCCAAAGTATCTGGTACACATTGTGCACTACTAGAAAAAAATGATAAAAAAAATTACTAAGTATTAGTAAGTAGGGGTGTAGAAAAAACTAATGTTTTGAGTTTTGAATTAGAAATTTTCTATGAGAACCAAAATTGTAGAGAATTCGATTTTATGATTGTCGGCAAAAATCGGGGTCGTTTACACTCTCGATTGATAGAAATATGACGTGGACTGTCAGTTCAATTTAGGTTAGATTCGGACCGATTTTTGACCGATGGAGTTGGATTTTTTCATGTATGATCTAATTGTTGTTCCGAACATACCCAACGGGTTGGAACAGATCAATTGCGAGCCAAAATATCTTTTACATAATGTGCACTACTTGAAAAAAAATAATAAAATAAATTACTAAGTAATAGTAAGTATACATAAGTAGGTGTTCATATTAACTGTCTAGACCAGAAAAACAGACTGAACATGACCGATTAGAATCCAATTTGGTCCGGTTTGAGACCGTAGGCCCAATAATTCAAATTTGTTAATTTACTAATAAACTCAAACTATTTAACCTAAACACTCATAAATTTATCAAACTACAATTTCAAGAATTTAATTTGAACGTCTCAATTGACCACACGACTTGCAGTCAATCAACTCCCATCGTTGACAGTTGATACTCCAACTATATTCTTAGATTTTATTTGTCATAGGAACTTATTAGTTATAATTTTAACCTCATGGTTAATAACTTTTTATAAAATCGTACTGACTTATTATAATTCATAATATGACTGCCTAATATGTGTTATTGACCTTTTGAAACATATTTATAAACTCATTCTAATGTATGTTGTTAATCCCTTGCTTGGAGTTGGATAGCCTATTTTGCGAGTTGTATTAAAATATGCCAAAAACTTGGTAATATGTAAAGAAAATACATAAAATGCCACCAGTGGTTCGTGTTAAATTTTATTTTAAGATAAATTGGCGTCATATTCCCTATACATGTTGAAACTTTAGAGTTGTCATCTGCGTACTTTATATATATATATATATAGGTTTTGCTCCTGTATTTTTTTAAAATTTGGTTTTGGTCCAAATGACATGCTATAATTGTCAGTCTTCCACTTCCACATTAGAGAGAAACCCATGTCACTCGTCCACGTTGATTTTTTTTATGTCATCCGCCATTTTGACAAAAACCAAAGTTTGAAAAAGTACGGGAGCCAGAACCAAAAACTATTTTTCAACTACCAAAACATTCTACCTATTATTTTAATTCTCTAATTCCACTTCTTTGGTTACATACAAATGCAAGAAATGAGTGTTGTATTAGACTTTCACCTATGTTAAAGAGGATCAAACTAGCTTATCGACAACAAAGTATTTGTAGCCTCATTCATTCTCATTTCTTTTTCCTGTAGCACAAGTTAAATTTTACGATTTTATTTATGTTTTCTCAAAATTTTACTTGAAAGATGAATGAAGATCATAATAAGCTAACATTTATTAACAAGTGGATTGACGTTGTTCAAAATGTGAGTAATGTTGTATTGGTGCTCGTTGTGTCCATATGGGGTTTGACCATTGAACTGAGTTACGAAGATTATAACATCTTTATTGTTGGCCACTTTCGCATTTCTTGCATTTGTTTGTAACCAAAGAAGTGGAAATAGAGAATAAAAATAATAGGTAGAATGTTTTGGTAGTTGAAAATTAATTTTTGGTTCTAGCCCCCGTACTTTTACAAACTTTGGTTTTCATCCAAATGACGGATGACGTGGAAAAAAATCCGACGTGGACGGGTAACGTGAGTTTCTCGCTGGCGTGAAAGCGGAAGACCTGCAATAACATGTCATTTGGACCAAAACCAAAGTTTGAAAAAGTACATGGGCTAAACCCATTTAAAAACGAATGTAGGGGGCAACTATAAAGTTTCAACAAATATAGGGACTATGACGCCAATTTACCCTTTATATGAATTGCTTGTGATTTTGATGGTAGGCAAAGTAACGTTCAATATTTGGGAAGATGTCAAAGCCTTTTTTTTTTTGAAAGGAAATACTTATTTTAGTAATAGAAGAAAGTGAATACAGATAGATTGTTCAACTCTAGGAGTCCGAACCAGACATGGACATAGGGGCTAAAACCCCTATAATCACAGGTTCGATATTGGTGAGGCATAATCCAAACCTTAATACAGTTGTGAAAAACAAGAAAACAGTAATTGAAACCAAATAACCAAGCTGTGATTGCGAGACCCTAAAAGGCATCCCGAGTCCTAACACGAGACCCGCGAAGGCAAAAACAGAACGAGATAGCCATGTCTCCCTTAACCATACCTGTGCGAAAACCAAACCAACAATATGTAGATGCGAACCCCATCTAGGCATCTCAAGTCCTAACAAGAGACCCAACATGGCAAAAACATATCTGAACAACGATTACCCCATGACGCAAACGATCTTTCCACTTGCTAATATGCGTGAACCTTCATCCTTAATCCATGATAAGACTTCACGTATCACCATACTACTCTTCAACGGAGATCCAACCTTCGTTAGCTGCTGCCTTCGACTTGTTGTGAATCACCAACCCGTGCCTGATCTTCGCTCCCGAACACCAGCCGCGCCGCCCACAAACCGGAGCCCTCGCTGTGAATCCCCGACCCCGTGCCTGATATTCGTTACCGAACACCAACCGCGCCGCCCACACACTGAAGACTAAACTCACAAACTCTGAAACCCTAAGATGCTAAAAATCATAAACCCTAAAATGCTATAAAGCATAAGCCCGAAGATGTCAAAGCCTTAATAGTTGAGTTTGATTTTTTGTTTTGTTTTGTAAATAGGCAACCAAAAAAGTTGTGTCAAAGGCTCACAACTTAGATATGAATA